>JAOTOL010000913.1:0-166277 GCA_034440575.1 Imbricaverruca yamaguchii
CGCCTCCGCTGACGGCATGACGGCTCGGTGGCTCTCGGAGGGATTGCTAATGCAGTGGTGCTTGGCAGAGGAACAAGATAAGAAAATGGACACGCCCACGTTCACGACGCGTGTGCATGCTGGCGGCTGAGCAGCCACAAGCTTCCAGCCGAAGTTTGACTGCAAAGAGAGCGCTCCGAAACAGCCGAAAGCTCAGCCTGTAAAGCAATTACCGAGTATCGAACTCAAAACTTTCCGATTTTAGCTATACCGCAGAAGGTGCGCACATGTAGCGCATCCTACTTTTGTTTTTATTGTTGTTGTTTTTGTGTGTAGCTTCTGAACTGTGTGATCGTCCCGAACTTGGCGGCTTGTCCTTGCATCTTTGCTTGATGTGTTTGTTGCATCTACAGAACTGGTTGATGGCTGATTTCCAGCCGACCGCTGTTCTTCATGTTTCGAGTGGTGCTTTGTCGCCAATGTCCTGCAAGTCTTGCATCTCCAACGGCAGACTGCTTTGAGAGCGGTTTGAACGGGTGGGGAACAATTCCTATTTTTCTGGTTTTGAAAAACTATTGTGATTTGGACAGCGAACATTCGGTGTGTCTGTTTAGGATAATATTTTCGCGAAGTTGTATACTTCCATACTGGCTGATACATACTGGCTGGCACACAAATAGGCACCAGGCTCCCAATGATCTTTCACAGCAGTATTCAGCCAAGTATCGCTCTCGTGCCTCTCGGCTCGCCTCCTTTTACCTAACTGGCAATCCCTTCTATGATTGTATGAATGCCGCACCCAGGACGTGTCTTATCTCAACTCCGACGCGCTGTCTCCCTCCCCTACCCGTCCGCATCAGTGGCGGTTCGTGCCCATTCAATCCCCAAGCACCGTCCCAGGCACGCGCCACGTCAGCTAGTTTAGAGGGGATGGGAAGCTGGGATAGCGGCGCAAGCGCTCGGCGCGCAGGGAGACACTTTGGAGCCAGTGTACACAGGGGCGGATATAAAGGGCGGGGGCACTAGGGGCATGTGCCCCTCCATTGGAAGGTAGCGTCCCTTGGACCCGGGAAAAGATGCCACTCTGGAAATGATTGTGTGCACCCAGCGCCCTCGATTTTTTTTTCCAGCCAGAGGCGCCACCTGAAAGGAGAAGGCGGACACTTGGAAGGAAAGTGTTCTTCCAGGAACCCTTTCCTTCCAGGGCCCTCCCTTCCAAGGCCATTCCTTCCTTCCAGGCCCCAGTGCACCCCACCTCTTCGAGTTTTTCACCCGGAATCGCCCCCCCCGAAGGGCAAAGCCACCCGGCATCCCTACGGACATGTGCCCCTCCCCCTCCCCCATGGCAATTCCTGAATCCACACTGGGTGTACATAGACAGCATGGAGATGCACGCCATTTTGAGAACTGATACTGGTACTAAAACGAACGGGGGCTCGAAAAGGTATGCTTAATTTAAAATCATAGATGTTCTTATTCTGTACATGAATTGTCAAAAATACTTTTCATCAACAAGGTATCATATCTCAAGATTTTCACTCATTTGTTCCATTCAAATGATACTCCAGTTGAAGTTCAATCGCCTGATACTGAATGTATCAGGCGATTGAACTCACAAAGTACTAGAAGACGCCTGTATCTCACAAAGTACTAGAAAAACTTTGTGAAATACAGGCGTCGGAATTTTACCTTTTAATGTTAAAAATAAGAACATGTCCACAAAAACTACTTCCCATTGGCCTCAGTGTCAGAAACTTGGTTAGAGCTACAGAAAGGCCCATGCATCAATCTCCATGTAAATTCCAAAGGTAAGGTTTTGAAATTGTTTCTTCAGTGGTTTATTTCTCGTAGAATGACACTATGTGCTGTCTAGGACACAAGGATAGCAAATTACTACAAAACCATCCTTTATGCACGCCCCACACGTACATAAATATAGATCCGACATTTCATTATTATTTAAATGGCATTTATGAGGATACTGGATATCCATGATCGCTGGCATAAAATGAGAAGAAGAGAATATGTGTAGATTAAATTGGGAAACCGTCTCATACAGGATTACCGCGTACCCATTATGGCGGGTGAACCAAAAGTAATGACAAAAATTATAATTATATAATGCATGCACTATTGCAAGTAGGCACTTCGTAGGGGCATTATCAAATTAACTTGTCATTGACATTATTCTGTAAGTAGCGATGGTTGGCTTACTCACCCGGACGGCTGTCTACAGCGTATATTCTCAGTGCTGGCTGACAGTCACTGTGTTGCCGTCGCCGTCTTGGTTACACTGCTGGCTGGAGGTCACTGTGTTACCGTCGCCGTCCAGGTAGCACTGCTAGTTGCCGGTCACTGTGTTACCGTCGCCGTCCAGGTAGCACTGCTGGCTGAAGGTCACTGTGTTGCCGTCGCCGTCCTGGTTACACTACTGGCTGATGGTGCTGTGTTGCCGTCGCCGTCCTGGTTACACTACTGGCTGGAGGTGACTGCGTTGCCGTCGCCGTCCTGGTAACGCTGTTGGCTGGAGGTGACTGCGTTGCCGTCGCCGTCCAGGTAGCACTGCTGGCTGAAGGTCAATGCGTTACCGCTGCCGTCCTGGTTACACTTCTGACTGACGGCTACTGTGCACTTGTCCTGGTTACACTTGGTGTCGCCGTCCCAGAACCACAGAAACCCAGCAATGCCCCTGCTTCTCAGGACACCCCAACTGGCGACTTCGCTGCTATGCCGAGGCTTTTCTTGAACCGTGTCGCGGGCTTCCCGGTGGATCAAAGCCAGCTCTTCGGTGAATTTACGGTGCCATCGAGAGATGAAAGTGCGCTTCGTCCGAAAACCACATGTTGTGGACTAAGTCAGGACGATTCAGACGCTTCGCCAGAAAGCCGCGTCGTGCACGTTCGACATTCAGCTTTATTCTTGGCTGATGGCGCTTGGTCGCTATTCTATCAGGCCTCAACCCCAGGTCCTTCTGCAAGATTCGACCCGCCGAGGTGCCTTCTGGCGTGAAACGTCGAGATGCATTTGTTGGATTTGTATTGGCCAGGTCATCTTGCTGAAGTGTTCTGGTGTTCGCAATCTAAGATTGCTGGCCTAAGACTTGATTAAGATTGCTTATATCTCCGTCGCGCACAAATCGCTGAGTCGATTTTAAAAGACAATTGCACGATGGAACAATTCGCGTCTTAAAATGTGCCCAGAGTTTTCTTTGAGTCAATGTCACAAAGATACAGAGTTCGTGCACCAGTAAAATTGATCTATCTTAACTTTCTCTTTTAAGGAAGAAATGCCATCACAAATCAAATGGACGTGAAAACAACTTTACATTTATCAGAAGAAGATTTCCTTAGCATAGGAAACAAATTCACACGAATTGCTGAAGCATTTTCCCTTGTGGACGAAAACATCTCTTGCCAACTATTTGATCCAATAATACTATCTCTCTAAATGGTGTTAAACTAAACCCAAACACATTCTGACATATTTCAAGCGTTTGGCGCATCCATTAACGTTTGACGCATCCAAGCGTGCCACTGACCATAATCTTGTTGCTCAGGATAAATATTGAGATTGGATGATATAGACCTTCTTTCATGCTGTTAGGTACACCCCTGTAGTTGCCACACACACACGGACAAAACATGCTTTGTATCCCGGAATTGTCTATGTCTTTTCACAAACAAAGGTGACATCATTACCCAAAAATAACTACCAAGAGGGCATATTCGATGCTTTCTAACTCCATCTGGCCACCCCGGATCCGTCACTCGTCTAACCTGTTCTTTTTATTCAACATATAGTCGACAATAATTGGGCTCATTTCAGGCTTCTTACCTGTAGCCACTTACAGACGTAGCTTCATTACCAAAATGGACATGTTGAGATTAGGTGTAAACTTTTGTGCTCCTCGGTTCACATTTGTCAGTTTCATTCATAAAAGCTATTGTTCAGAATGCAAATAGCGTGGCCCTTTCAGTGCCATACATTATAGTGCATTGCATTAAAGGGGCTACGCGGAATTTAACACCAATTAGAGAGACAATACGGTTTGATTAAATGGATGGCAATATTTGTTTTCGTCCCCATGGGAAGGAACATTTTCAATATATTCACCACAAAAGCCGCTAATTCAAGGCCCTGTGCGCCATCCCATCCCTCTTTCTTTTCGGTAGCACTAGCGCAGCCACTGACACATTTTCACTCTTTCTTTGGAATATTGCGATACATTTACAAACATTTATATTGATAACCGGACGCAAGCTAACGCAAGGTAGCAAGGTAACGCACATCTTGCATGTTTATTGTTTGTTTTTTCTTGGGTGGTTCACGACGCACTTTATGCACATTCACGGCTAATGGCTCCGCCCACACTGTTTCGCAGGCGGGCCGCGGGATTGGGAAATGTTCCGAGCGGCGCTAGTGTCGAACCCGGAACCTTTGGTACCCATAGTCCATCACCTTAACAACTAGGCCATCCCCGCTCCTAACGCACATCTTCGTGCTCTCCAGAAACACAGGGAATTTCGCCGTATTTCACAGTAGCCAGCATCTTCCAACTGATATGCTATCATATTGTATATATTGTTGATGTGTTGTATTGCTAGTTTTAATCATCATGTTTCGTTTTCATATTTATTTATTGCTTTTGATGCGTTTATGGGTACATTTTCATCGAAGAATCATAGAACCAGAGTAATTCCTTCCAGAATCCAAACGAGCCAAACCATACAAACCTCAATCTGGTGGCACCGTTCACCCATTGTTTGTGGTTGCTATCGCAACCGAATACTCCAGTGACGAGGACACCAATGATCCGAAACCAGAATCATCTCTTAAGCTGAAATGCTTCCAGCTTAAACTATGCAAAACATGTAGATAGCGACAACTCTGGCATCAACAACGATGACATTGCCATCACCATTCATCACTGACTGAGAAGTCGGTGAAAGGGACGTTTCCAACTGGTATGATTGGTCAGATTGTCTTGCTCCAGTTCAAGAAACGTGTTTCTTCAATATGCCTTCTGAAAATGGCACATCTGGTCGTCAAACGGCGATAACATGCTCAAAGCACCAGCTTAGCACCTTTTCTTACACATAATTGTGAATCTTTTATCACTTACACACTTTATTTAAAAAAAATTATCCAGGCCAGCTGACCACACAACACCACACCTACGCGCTATCAAGCCCACACTCTCCAACCGGTCTTCCTTCAGCCAGCACCCCCGTTTGGACGAGGTGGTGCTCGCCAGACTTCGCCTCCGACACACCAGATTGACACATAATTATATTTTTCATCGACCACGCCGCCTTCCACTGTGCAAGACAGGTCGTGTCCACAATATCGCCCATATCTTGCTTGCCTGCCCCGCATATCCTCCTCATCGTCGCGCTATTATCCAGTATATTACCAACACCAAAACGCAAATTTCGTTTCGGGCTCTCCACCGGGATGAATACCCTCGAGTTACTTTTCCGCTTTTTACACGACACCAAACGTTCCGAACTAATGACCTATATGGATTTGTAAAACACATACATATAGTTTATCTGACACTGGGTAGGCAGGGACCGGACCAATTTTAGCCAAAACTGACGGTTTCCTGATCAATTTCCCTTAGTTTTTACCAACGAGTTTTCGAAACCGCTTGGTTTTCCCCCTTCTCAGGGGAAAGCCAAGCGGTTTTCCAAACTTGAACTTAACATGCACCATAGCTTTAATTTAACATACAAGATCGCGCCAGATACAAGAAGATAAAAATTGTTAGGTATGTATGTATGCATGTACATAAACCTGTATGCCTTGCATGTATCGGCCCTATATGTCACGTTCTTTGCTTGACGGAATCTCACCTTTCCTCACTCGCTCAATTGACATACCCGGATGCCACACAAGCCGCATTAGTGTAATTCCTTCCTTAACGTAACGATCTCTAGCGAATGGCACGCTGCCTCTGCTAAAGATGAAAAAATCAAGAATTAGTTTTGGGCGAGGACTTAACTTAACCGCATGAGAAACGCACCGTTAACAAAGTGCCTAAAATTATTTCACAGACTTTCATATATAGGTGCAGGCAATAGAGCCGCCGCATTCAGTTTCCAGGTGGGATTGAACCCCAGGGGCGCAGGAGCGATGTTCAAGCAGAGGGCTGAGACAGTGGCTGTCTTGTGCCCCAGTCTTCGTCCATCCCGCCCTCCCATCCACTTCACTTAAGACTCACATTTCGGCATCTTTGTTTCTAGAGATGAACATTCTTTCGTTTTTATTTTCGCGCTGAACATTTTCGGTTCCGCTCCTCGAAAGCTTCGCCTCCGCTCTGTCCATGTTCGTATGCATACTCCTGTCGAACGAAATTATTAGGAGTCCTGAGTCCGGACCGAGGGATTACTCAGGCGGTGTAACCAAGTGTCTACACCGAAGTGTTTACAAGGCGCTGGTTTAAGGGACCAGTCTCTTCGGAGGCGTGGGTTCGAATCCCACCGATGCCAGCTTGTTGCGGGCGGTAGCGGTATCCTATCTTTGAAGCGGTTCCCCTCCCGCTTTGCTTGTTCCACGTTGTATTCCGATCGCAGTGACTTTCAATCAAATTATTTATCTCAATCGTACTCTAATCTGCGAATTATCCTGAAACATCAGCAGTAATTTCGTGGTTGTCTCAACCATGGGTGTAGCACGCTGCAGACTATTCTATGCAATAAATATGAAGAATTGGCCCTACGGCGTGGCATGGAGAGAGTCGCCTAAAGGTAGATCTGACTGAATTAATGCACGATTTTCACGACAAATGGTATCAATAGAGAACGGAATGAAATCGTGCGAAATTACTGCTGATGTTTCAGGATAATTCGCAGATTAGAGTACGATTAAGATAAATAATTTTATTGAAAGTCACTGCGATCGGAATACAACGCGGTACAAGCAAAGCGAGAGAGGAACCGCTTCAAAAGTATGGTACCCCTACCGCCCGCAAAGAGTTGGCAGCGGTGGGATTCGAACCCACGCCTCCGAAGAGACTGGTGCCTTAAACCAGCGCCTTAGACCGCTCGGCCACGCTACCACGTTCCATATCACGGCACGGCAAAGTTCGGAGCGAGTGCTTACTTAACCGCAAAGAATACGCCGTAAGGCGCAAGACGCAATGTTAATGCGAACATCAGAGGATTTCCAGTAAAGAAAGAAAATAGGTAAGTTCCTGATGTCATTCAAGAACTCTGAGATACGTGCTCGTGACTAGCGCGCCCGGATGCTCACTAGTGTGTGCGCAAAGAATATATTTACAATTTATGAGACTCTGTCTCCATAAAATATGATGCGAAGTGTATTTATGAAAGTTCGAAAGCTTGCCTCCAGACGTCAATTCCATTCCCACTTACAGTGGAATATAGTGCGCATATTGTATTGCGTATTGACTTTTGGAACTATTTTCCACCATAGACGGCGGGCCGCCGGCGGCGCTGCGGCGACCGGCTGCTTGCCGTTGACCACGCACCATTCACGGATGCCGCGGGGCCCAGAGCCATTCCCTTGACCATAATGGGTCACAATGTCAAATTGTCAGGCAGATTTTCATACTTAAACGATAGGCGATGTATCTGGCACAAGTTCCGTCACCAGTGGAGTTGAGGCTCACAAGTTTTCGCGATATTGTTTTGGAACATTAAGCTTGTGGGTATTGAAAGGAAAGAATGCATTTTCAACCGTGAAATTTTCCTGAACCATTTTGGCGTGGCTGAGCCGATGTTGCTTAGTATTATTACAAGGTGGAACTTTCCTTTTGTGTCTTGCCTCCGCTTGGCAGCCTTACGGATCCTCTGGGAAGCAACCGACGGCGATTGACGTGCATCGAGCCATGCCAGAACCTCAACAATGCCGGAAAGCTTCATATAAAAAAAACTAAAAAATGGCAGGGTTGGCTATGACTGGCTATCCCAGACTGTCCGTAACAGCCCCTACACGTGGAGGGCATGTATTTTTACATAAATAAATAAATAAATATGAATAGAAGTAATCAAGTACGGCACAAGAAGGCAGTTGATTTCATACCGGATAATTTGAGGCAATTGGATATAATCTTCTAATGTACAGCATCTGATATACAATTAAAAACAATACACTGTGATAATTCGAGGAAGAAATCCTGGTACCATTGGAAATTAGGTAGCTAATTTCGAAAATCTGATACGCAATTTAAAGGAATACAATGTGATAATTCGAGGCACAAATCCTGGAATTTAGTGCAAAAATGACAGGGTTAGATCTGTGTAGAAGTGGTCGATTGTGGCATCAGAAGCTAGTTGATTTTCTTCCGGTTTATTTTACACTATTGGAAAATAATTCGACAATGCGGACCATCTGATATACAATTTAAAGGCATGCAATGTGATAATTTTGAATGCAAATTTTAAGTTGAGTGCAAAATGACCAGGCTAAACCTTCATGGAAGTTATTCAAGATGATAAAAATGTAGCACGTTCGATTTTCGTTCAGTGAGGAACATTGGAAATTGTTAGCACATCACACAGGAGATGTATGACGCGTTTTTATTACAAGATGTTGCGTGGCCAATTGATCCCATTTCACTTTAAGGGCAAAGTGACAGGGTGAAATTATTTGGATAGAAAAGCGAACTACAATTCATAAGAGAGCTTGATTTAATGTTGTTCAAGTTTGACCATTGGAAATTACTTGCATCTCCTCTATGAATTATAATATAGCATTGATCATAGCAAGCCCACTCTGGTGGTATTCTTTCACAAACCAACCACCAGAGCTGTGGCACCGGTATTATGGCCGCCCATGACACCTAACGCACTGTTAACGAAGTGACGACAAATTATTACAGAAGCTTTCAGACAAAGGTTGTTGTAGACAATACCGTCGCTACCTTCAGCTTCCATGTGGGGCCTGATCAAAACTATATTCATATGCCAAATTATATTAAACATACAAACTGAATGCTCCTGGATTTAACCTTGAATTACACGGAAAGAATACAGTCAGTATAATGCAAAACTAGGTTATCATACCTGTAGATCAGGTCAGTCCAACATCCTCCCCAGTTTTCTACTTCAAAACTGTAGTGTTGTGTGGCGACATCTAGGCACCGGACACAGCACGTGAGATATGGAGTGACACCGCCAGGGCGGCGGCCGTGGGATCGGCGAGTGCTCTTCGTTTGAGTCCCGCTGCGCGCGGTCGGAGCGTGACACTCCCGAGTGACCCCTGTTCAGGTCCGTGAAACTGTCACGCGTTGGCTAATACATCAAGACAGTACAAAAACTCTGATACGAACTGAGCACGTCTGCGCCGGACGCATGGACCACCAGTGACCAAGTCGTCACCCAACGCCGATCGCGCCGCTTATAATTCATCAAACAGTCGCCACCGCCGACCATCCCGGTACGTCTATCGGTAGGCTACTCAGTCACATAGTCCTTCAAGTAAGCCGGTGGCCTTCGTTGCCACCGAGACAGCGTGCGCGCTTCTGAAAGTAGATCTTATGAGCCTCACCCTCCCGGTGCGGACGCAGTCGAGGTGACTGTTGAGAAGTATGTGCGCGGGGTGCCTGGCCGGCTGGTCCTGGCCTGCGGGCCGATGCGTGCCACCACTGCTTTCTGATGCGGTCGGTTGTGCGTGCGTGCGACGTGGCGCTCGCTGCGCATCCGTGGCATGCGTGTCATTTGCCCGAGGGGTTGAAGGAGGAGCTCTGGGTGTGACACGGCAGACGGCGGTTGGAACCGGCACCGTGTTGACCTATGTTGAGCGATTGGACTGCGTGCTCCGGTGTGGCCTCCGGGAGGTTGTGTTGTGGCCAAGAGAGAAGAGATTGTGAACAAGAACCAGCGTGAATTTGTGCGGACAAATTTACCAAGAGCGACGGAACGTCGGCGGCTGTGGGCGGCGTGTCGTGCCGCGGCGTGGCGGGCGCGTCTCGGTGTGTCGGTGCCGTCCTGGTCGTCACGTCTGGGGACTGGGGGTGACGGGCACCGTGGCGCGGCAGCAGGCGTCGCGGGTGTAACGGTCCGCTCGTGGGTCGGGCGCAGGCGGAACGACGGTACCGGAATTGGGTCCCCTCCATCGGGCAGCCCGCGGCAGCTGTGGGAGAGGCTGATAGCGGTCGGCGCGGACCAAAACTTGGACGGGTCTTAGGCACCGCCTGTTATGCAGAGTCACTCACCCCGAACCGTGTGCTTCGATGAGGTACTGGTCGTGTGGTTAGGCATCCCGATTACGCCGGTTCTATCACAGCGCTTGGAGTAAGCCCCCGTCTGGTATTGCAGCAGCACGGTTGCGCCTGGCATCAGCGGTGCTGGCGCACGCGCGTAGTGTCCGACATCGTTCGTCTGCTTTGTGAACCTCAGCCTGAGCTCGAACTGGGTCGTGGCTGATGAGTATTTGATGCTGCGTCTGCCGCCGGGGTATCCTTGCCGCGTGTACAATGTGGCATCTCAACATCAGCGTCCGTTGCTTCAGTCGGAAGAGCCCTGGGCTCTGGATGTCGCCGAATGCCTCGTCTCCGATAATCTTCACTAGCGGCTTGTGGTCGCTCGCGATGACCAAGTGACGACAGCCCATCGTGAAGAAGCGACTGTCTTCCAAGGCCCAAGCCACCGCGGGGACTCCTCCTTCGACTGGAGCGTAGCGCTTTTTCACGTCTCTGAGTCGCTCATCGTCCATTGCGACAGCAGCCGGGGGTCAGCGACACACAATCGCAATGCTTCTGGTGGAGCTAGTACCCATGTCAGTGGCGCACCAGTCAGGGCTGATGCAAGTCCGGCGGCTAGGGTCGAACATCTCGACTCTCTCTTCGATCTCCCTGATGATAGCCGCCTTGGATTTCCGGAAGGCCTCGTCCAGGTCTGGGCCCCACCGAAATCCGACCTTCGGACTCAGCAGGGGCCTGACTGGTGTCATCAGTTAAGTGGTTCTACCGTAGTGCGACACCTGGTTCATGAGGCCGAACCACGCCCGCATGTCGGTGACGTTGGTCGGTGTCGGGAAGTGGCGATGGCGTCCAGATATTTGGACAGGGGTATTACTTCTGTTGCCATGACCCGAAACCCCGCGAAGTCAGCCTCGAGCGACGATAATTGGAACTTGGAAGGGTTCAGTACCACGCCGTGCTTTCCCACCAGCTCGAGGTAGTCGACGACGCGGCACCAGTACACCGACAGGTCCTCGTCCAACATGATGGCGTCGTCGACGCACTTCGACTTCCTGGGCACTTCCGCGATGATCGCCTGTGTAGGCGTTCTGGGATGTGAGGAATCCCATGGGGGTTTGCCGGTAGCGGAACCTGTCTTGCTCCGTCAGGAACGTGGTCTTATGCCGGTCTTCTGTCCTGACGTCGATGGAGTTGAACCAGTTTCAGACATCCGTGACGGTCTTGAAGGTCCCCGGTGGGACAGCTCTCGTCTGTTTGCAGGCGCGCACCCAGGATTTTTCCATGGGGGGGGGGGGTCCCGGACCGAAAAGGGCACTTTGGCGACTCTAAAAGGGCACTTGGCCGGCTCCAAAAGGGCACTTTGCGGCCCGGGGCACACTGGAAGGTTTGTTGACCTGGGAGGGGGGGGGCGGGGGCGGGGCGTGCATTTTCCATGCCGCATAGGACAGGAAAGGGCACAGGCGGGGCACATAAGGCAGGTGATTTCTGGGCTAAATTTGGAACATTCCGGCCAAGAGGGCACTTTTCGGTTAAAAGGGCATTTTGGTCTCATCGGGGGGGGGGGGGGCCCCCCCCCATCCGGTGCGCCACTGTCTGTTTGGTGGGCGGGACGGTTTTATGCATCTTGCGTGCGCTGTGATGATTCAGTGGCTGCAGATCGACGGTGAGACGACGTGCGACGTCTGGCCTGGGTGTCAGCACCATGCTGTGCAGCCAGGTCGCAGGCGTGTTGGGTGGCACGCGCTCGATGGCGCCCGACAGAACCCATCAACAGGGAGCAGGCATTATTATCACGCAGCAGACATGATTTTGAAAACAAGAGCCATGTCTTCTGTCACCGTCCCCGTTCATGACCGAATGTAAAAAAATGCTCTGATTTCGACAAATTTTCTTCAATAAATAGTGGTGAAATACCCCTTATATTTGCCGATTTCATAATGCGTGGATGGCGTGATGCTTTTGGTCCGCAACGTGATCTTCAGGGCTCCAGCAAGTCTTTTTTTTGCGGACACAACGACATTTTCACAGGCCCCTGCCCCACTTTTTGGGAGCCCAGTGTCATTTTAGGGTCCCGTAAGGGATTTTTTTGCAGATCCAGAGGCGATCTTCAACGTACTCGGTTCGATTTTCAGAACTTCCGGCGACATTTTCATGAGACTCTGCGACTTTTTGGCCCCGAGTATGACTTCCAGGGGTTCTATGCGATTTTTTTTAGCTGGAGTGGGATTTTATGATGCCCGGTGGAATTTCGCCGAGCCCCGGCGCGATTCTCAGAGCCCCCTTCGTCATGCCAATTGGATGTACACCAACCGTATCAGGACGTCACCGCTACAATAGATTACCATATTCGTAGCAAAGGGGGCCGGGGGCCCGGGTTCTCTCCATCAGGAAAAGGATGCAAGGTCAAGCAAGAAATTTGGGATATTCACCACGCAAAACCAAAGGCTTTCTACGTCGACAGAACTGCTAAAGCGGTCTCGATGTCACCCTTCCCACCATTAAAATTCTGACTGCGCCCCTGCGCAGAACTATGGTCGGAATGTTGAATATATGGTGCTCGAGGAACGCGATCCCCTCCGTGATGACGCTCATTCCCATGTCAATTTCGCATACTAGTCAACAATCGTAAAAACTGACCGATAGCACGCATTACTCGCACAATTTTGAAGTGCATGACGAAAGCATTGTATAGCGAACATATAACGAAAAATAAAAAAAGTATTGGAGCACATAGTGACGTGTGCATTGTTCTATATGGATGTTCTGTCTTATGTGAATACTAACTAAAATGTTTTTTTTTAATTCTTCAAATAATAAACAGAAATATCGTACCTGCGTTTTATTTATCAATACTTTGTTCTACAGAGCATCTCCGTAATATCTCCGTATACCATGTCATTCAGACGAGAGTTTCCCAACCGAACCTCCTTGTCATATGTTCTATTCTCCACCACTAGCGCGGGTACTTCCTTTTTGCGCTGAAAGTGGTGCGTTGTGGTCGTTGGTTGTGCTATTGCGCCCGGTTTTGTGAGGAAATAGGGCAAATTAGGCTTGAGGTACCGTGCATTTTTGTGATTGTAAAATGCAATTTGCCTGTCACCGAAAGCAACATGTTATGACTGTCCTGCCCTGCCATGTGAATCAGTGGCTGAGTGGTGTGTGGTTTATGGCTCTCCGTTGACGATTGTGTCCGGCAGGTGTACGTTACGCTGCCAAGATGGTGCGTATGAATGCTCTCGCGGACGCGCTTAACGCGATCAACAATGCGGAAAGGCGTGGCAAGCGTCAAGTGCTATTAAGGCCGTGCTCAAAGGTTGTGGTGCGATTTCTCACAGTGATGATGAAACATGGTGAGTTGTGCCATTGATCGAAGGTATTAGTTTTTATTAGTATGCTATTTAACATGATTGAGGAAATGCAATGACTTATTTTTGGCAAAATATCAAGTGAGGTAAATGCTGTTTTTTTTGTTTGAAAAAATTGATCTCATGTATTTCATGACAGCTGATTTTTTTTTGTTTCTGGTTAGGTTAGGTTATATTATATTGTAATATGCAATAGTATGTAGTAAATTTGTAAATGGTGTTTTGGAAGTTTTCTTCTGAATACTTCATTTGTGAACATGATTTGAAAGATGCAACAACTTGTTTTCTCCAGTAATGCTTTTTAATTTGCACTATGGCCGTTGACTAATGTCTACTCTGCTGCGACCTGCAGGCGTTGGCACAGTGTAGTGTTCATATTTTGTTCTTGGTAGTGGAGTACAAAAAATAGCTATGCACTTGCTGGCAATTAACCTTGTTTTAGTGTGACTGAAAACAGATGTTAGCACATCACACACACTACAGTCAGCACCATACCAGAGTGGGAATTAAGGCACTTTTAAGAGATCTCATCTCTTAAAACATTTTTGAACTCCGGATTCATACTGGATAGAATGGGCTCCACATGTACTGATGATGTGCCAAACTTCGCACCAGCACACTGAATATAGTGGTCTCTGGTCACTATGAATTTGGCCAGTGTGTCTCCAGAAACCTGCTTTCAAGCCACCCTATAGTGGGAAAAACTGACTGTTTTAAGAGATGCCCACTGAGTGCCGGAGGCCGCCGATCAGAATTTGCTGTTTGCATTTTCTGTCATGAAAACTGTCTTTCAACCAATCAATGCAAGGTATTTTTAATGATGTCATAACCATTAGCAACTTTGAACACATGTTTTGAACACTTAACAGTGCCATGCTGCAAACAAGACCTTGACTGATCCTTTGTGCACTGTTGTTGCTTCCAACTGCATGTGAGGCAGTGTAAAATAATTGACCATGTGGCCTGGACATCCACATTTAAAGAAATTGTCTTTTTCCCCCTTTTGTTTTGTTTTTTTCCCTTTTTCCAATTTTTGTCCCATATTATAAAAAAAATTAAAAAAAAAAAAAAAAATTTTTAAAAAATATTAAAAAATATTTTTTTTTAAATCTTAATTTAAAAATCTTTATTTTTTTTTTTTTTTTTCCCCCCCCCCAAACTAATTCTTTTTCTACCCAAAAAAAAAAATAATAATTTAATTTTGGTTTTTTGTAGTGGTGTTGGGTCTGTATCGTGCAGGGAATTGGTTGTGTAGGTAGGTGTGTGCTCTGAGCTGAGGGTGAAGCATGAATTATTTGTTTTTCATCTTGCCTAACATTGTGCTGAGAGCAGAGAGTGAAAGGAAGGTGTATTGCCCCTGTGAGTTATGAGAGGCAAAGCTGAGCTGATCACAACTCCCTGTCTTGCTGTGCCATCCATTGCTCACTTCTTTGTTTCTATGCTTTGATGTGACCAAAAATGATATGTATTACTTATGCATATTACGTAGGCACTGACTAGGTACATATGATTTTCTCGTTGGTTACCGGCAAATAGATTCCATGTATGAAAAATTATATATCCATGAAAATGTACTCCAGAAGAAATCTATTTGCACTCTGACTCCAAACCTGGAAAGCAAGTTTCCCACCCTGCACCATACTCTGTGCCTGGCAAATGAGTCACATTTGCTGGAAAATAGAGCTTGGTCTGATTCGCTATTCCTTAATGTGCCAAAGCCTGCAGGTTGCAGCAGAGTGAACTTGTTAAGGTATGTGAACTGCTTGCAACATTAGACAATCAAAGCCTACTATACCTATGACGTCATCACACCCTACTGACGTGACTATGATATCGTTGAAATTGAAAAGTAAGAATTTCCAGAGAAAACATGTGGTTAAATCTTCTGAATCACGTTCATAAACAGTGTATTAAAAAAAAATCCTTTAGAACATACCAAAACACCTTTTATGACAAATTTACCTATGAAATATTTTGGTTCAAAAGTTCATGTAAACAGAACAGATTTGTTATGCTTTTGGAAATGTGAATTCATGTCATGATGCAGATGGATGTGTGGTTGATTGCATCAGATTGGTCAAGTAACCCTAAACCAATGTAACTAAGCAGATGCACCTGCAATATGATTGCATTTATTGTTTGGAATCTGGGATTTTAGAGGGAAGTGCTCAAAACTTCCAAGCTTGTGATGGTGCTGACTAACCTTTATTTCTGCCACTGTTCTTCCATTCAGTCTCTTCATTCACACACTTATAAAAATCTGTCATAGACAATTTGCTGATAAACAAGAATTAGTTTGCTCATCACAAGATAACATGCATGTTTCCTTATTTGTATTGCTATCAGCCATTGGCAGTTTACTGAACATGTCTGACATGTTAATTGCATGACATGCTACTAAACCACTTCATGGATGAAAAGTTGCACTATGTCCCCATGCTTATTTGTGCCTTTGATGTGATACTTGGTTGGATGTTTGAACATACCCAGCTTATGCCAATGCTGTATCCAAATTGACCAGCACATTCCTCATGTGTTTAGCATGAATACCAGAGGGGTTCTCACATACTGTGTCCATGAGAGGCAGGTTTGTCCCCCCATAAGATCTCAAACTCATGAAGTTAGAAGTACACAATTTGGAGAGTATGTTGCAAATGTAATTTCACTATTCTATTTACTAGCATTCTAGGTCATTGCATCTAAGGACAAATGTCTGGGTCAGTGGCCAATCTGGTGATGCGTTGGTGGCTTTGAAAGCTTGGGTGCTGGTTGGTCCACTTTGCATCTCTACAGTTTCAATATTTACCAGCAAAGTTTGATATTTCCATAGCATGTGCTTGTCAATGCCTAACAAAGTCACATATCTTTGTTACAATATCTGGTTTAGTTGCAGTATGCCATTTGAGATGTTCAGAAGCAGGAGTGAGGTGTGGATTCCATGTCTTCCCCTGTGGTGCCCTTGTGTATGTAGTGTTAATGATCAGTGTATTGGAGTCTATTTGATTAGTATGTTTTGTGTGTGCCCAGTTGTGAAGTGTTTTTCTTTCTTGTGCACCATTGCATGTCATTGCTGCTGTAAGTATTTGTTACGTGCGTGCAATTCTGTATTGAGATTGCCTTTCCATCTGATCTGATTTGTTCTTGAAACGCCATCTGATCAGGTGTTGTTTTCCCTGCATCTGTGCTTTGATGTCTTGTCATCCACTTGACAGCACAGTATGTCCAATGCTCTTGGTTAACAAACTAATCCATCGGTCTGTCGGAGGAGGTGGCATTTCACAGGTATGAACCGCAGTGTAAAATAATTTATCATGTGGCCTGGAAATTCACAGTTAATGGAATTGTGCTATTTCATCCTTGCCTTAGGTTTTTACCATTTTGCCACGTGTGGGCAGGCATTATACACACAACTGCTAAATAATATAAAATGCATGTGACTGAAGTGAAAGGCATTCCACTTTTTCAATCCTCAAGTGACGATCCTTTATTTTCTTCCAATCTTTCACTATTCCCAAGCAACTTCTTTCTTCATCTGCACAGTTAATGGTGAAATGATTTTAGGACGCTGATGAACCGTATCGCCTGAATGTCGTCCATGCTGCGCTTCAGGCTACATCGGGGAGTTCGAGATCATCGACGACCACCGGGCCGGCAAGATCGTGGTGAACCTCACCGGTCGGCTCAACAAGTGCGGCGTCATCTCGCCGCGCTTCGACGTCAAGCTGACCGACATGGAGAAGTGGTGCAACAACCTGCTCCCCTCCAGACAGTTCGGGTGAGTGGCTGACCGGGGTGTGGTTGTGATCCGTGACACCAGTGGAGTGCGCTATGTGGAGGTTCTCCACGGCGTGGAGCCTTCTGCTGCATGTAGCCATACTTTGGGGAGGGTCCGAGTTACTGGCGTAATATGGCGACCATGGTTGTCAGGGCATCCTCAAGCCTAATTCACTGGGCGTCGGTAGCTCGGTGGTTAAGCTGGGCGTCTGGCAAGCCAGAGGGTACGGGGTTCGATTCCCTGCGATGCCCGCCCTTCCTGCCAGGGTGAGAGGCAGGCGACGCCATATGGCTTCGCTGCTGAGTGCGTCGTAAAGCCCACAATCCAATCCAAGCCTAATTCACTAGCCGTGGCATGCAGGCATTGTTGGGTGGGTTTTCGCGCAGGCCGAGCGTGGGCCAATAAGATCCCTTTGTGAAGACGCAACGCGGGGCTGGTGAGTGGGAAATAGTGGGAATCTTCGTGGAAGTCTACTGCCTGTGCCATAGGTGTGGTGCAGTTACGACTGGATTTGTTTTTCAATCCTGGATGTGGAGATGAACCTTCGTGGCTAATTAAATTTAAAGCATATTTGTCCTCAATCTGATGACAGAATCTCTGTTGGCTTGTTCCAATTCATTTTAACCACTAGCAGATATTGCAACTCATTGTCAAGCAGCACCATTTAAACTCGAAACGAGAAGGAAAAAATGAGAGGATATTCTTTGGAGAGGGTGATATTATGGATGTAATGAAAATGTAGAAACTTTTCACCTGCAGCCAGAGTTTCCACTTCCTGAATTAGTTTCTGTGAAGCTTCACCATGTTCAACTGTAGTAACTGCTACTTTCTTCACCATGCTCAATGTCTGGCATTTGTGCCGTTCCAGTATTTCCAGCAAATGCAAATATTTACCTGTGAGTATTATCTTCCGCCCGACCTTTTCCTGCCATGACGTCGAACTGCTTCCTGGGTAGTTTTGACATATTGGATTGCTACCCTCCACTATGCGAAACAGTGTAGTGGCGGTAGCGGTGGTGCTCGTGCTATGCTGCTTCAGGGGACGAGTGGTCTAGCGGTAGGTTGCCCGTCTCAAGATCGAAAGATGGTGGGTTCGAGCCTCACCTGTCGCTACTCTTCGCCCGCGACCAATCAGCGTGAGAAATTGGCGACGCTACACGACTCAACGGTCGACGTGTCGTAAAACGAGTAACCACCACTGTGTTGCCTGACCACCCCGTCTCCGCGCAGGTACATCGTGATGACGACATCGGGCGGCATCATGGACCACGACGAGGCGCGCCGGAAGCACCTGGGAGGCAAGATCCTCGGCTTCTTCTTCTGATGACGCCGCCGCTGTTGCGCGCAGACTGTCGCCAATAAACGCCAGTGTGTCGCGAGCTCTGGTGCAGGCGCGCGCGTCCCGACAGGCACACCTTACCACCGTCGGCGTCGACGTGCGCCGCCGCCGCCGGCACCGTGTCGACTCTGAGATAGGCGCCGCACGACCGACGCAGTCAATGAGCCCTTAAATTCCAATGACTAACCACTCTGAGATAACTGGGCCGGGTGCCGCGGCGCCGTATTACCGGCTGTTCGGCTGCTCAGAATCAGCTTATCTGTCAAATATTATCAGAGGAGTAAAGTATAGCAGCACAGTAGTTTGAAATATTTGATGTATTTGTCTTCACGCACACTGATCGGCGCAGGCGCTGGGCTGTGTGGCGTCAGAAATTTAATCGCTGCGGGAGTGCGAGTCGACACGGTGTGGCGGCGGCGGCGGCGCCCGCGACCCACCCAAGTGCGGCCAGTGACACTGGTGGTAAGAATGCCGAGCTGGCGGGCGGGTGGTGACCTAGACGGACCGTGTGTCGTGCAGTGTTTTTGTGCTGTCGTCGGCAGGGAGCCGGGAGAGAGAGAGAGAGAGGGGCTGTGACGCGGCGTTCTCGTCCGCCCTCTACACGGACGGGAGCGGTGCGGGCGGACGGCGGCCGCTGTCGTGACGTCCGATGTGCAGCTCCACACCCGATGTGGCCTCGGTGGTTAGCGATATTGAGGTCACGTCAGGGGTCTTGAGGTCACGACAGGGGTAACGTGCGGCAGAGTAGTCGCCGTGGTGGAGTCTTAGCAGCCGTAGCGAGGTGGGGTTAGTTATTTGGGCCTCAGGGCACCTCGACCAGACTTCATAGCGTGATGGAGTAGTGATTGGTGCTTAACGCAGGAATGTGGGAATCTAAGGGTCGACCACTTAGGTTGTATGTGCGCAAGGTGGTAGTGGTCGATGTGCTAACTCAGGTGACTAGGGTACAACGTGGATTTCAGGGATAGTTCCTATCCGTCCAGGGACAAACGTTTTCTACTTTTGTTGCTTTCCTTACGTTCATGTTTATGAAATGGTGAGTGGAAGATACTATTGCCAGATATCTGATGCATTTATGTTTTCCATTAACGGCTTTTTTGCCGACAATGAAGCATAGAGCGTCAACATGAAGGAAGAGTTCACTTAACGTGATCGGCCGCTGGTGTGTATATCTATTTTGCATCGGTATGGAGCAAAAGTTCACCCTCCCTCCGTGTTGGGGACGTTTGGGCTTCTCGGCGGTGGCTATGAACATCGGGAGGTGGGGCCGCGGTAGCTCAGCTGGTAGTGTCAGACTTATCGCAATGTCGTGGGTTCGAATCTCAACCGACGGCATTTACCGAGTCCACCCGCAGTCAGTCGTGAGAGGTCGATACTTTATAACCTGGTAGTTTGATGCGTCGTAACAAGACCCAAAGAAACGATACGTCCTGCCTGCTTTTGATAAGCATTTACTTTTCCATGATGTTCCATGAGGCGTGTTCACGGTTCTTTATTGGAGTCTGCTGGACCTGAGCTGCCACGAAGACGACCTGGTACACTACGGCGACGCCGACCACGGTGCTGCTGTACACATTCGACAGTGTATTGCATATACTGTACCAGTTTCATGACACCGCAGTATAACGGTATTTGTACACGTGAGCGAACCCAGACGTAGACCTCGTGACTGCGCAATACAGAGTCCTGGGTGTCCGTACACGTGCGAACGCACCGGTGAACAATTAAAGGCTGTTCCGTCGACGCGTGGTCGCCCTCGGCACGCCTGGCCACCGCCGCACACGGGAAAATTATGGGCGCTAAATGACCTAGTAGTCGGCGCGCCCTTAAACCCACATAATCAATCGATCAGCATAGGGAAAATGCGTCTGTGAAACGGCTGCCTTTTTCTGCGCAGTGGCTGCTGAGATTGCAGACGGGAGCTGATGGTTCCGTTGCGAAGTCTGGTTGCTGGTGCTGAGGAAACTCGAATAATCGAAGCACGAGCATTGCCTGTAGGCTCTTGGGTAGACGCACAGGTTCCGGCTCTGTCCCAGTATTGCTGCACTGCGGGCTGGTCGATATCGCACCAGGAAATGCGGGTTTATCCACGCAAACACCGCTGGTCCGCTAGCCTCGCTCCGAATCACACTGGATGTCACACGGTGGATCGCAATGTAGTAGATGCCGCTAGAGGAGGTAAGGGGACATTTTCAGCTGCTGGCCATGTCCTCCAGCATCAGATTATAGTAATGTAGCGTGTCCATGCCGCTGTTGGCGTGCGGCTTCGGTTTGCTGGTTGTAAGATCTTGCGTGTGGTCGGCGGTACTCGTGCTTACTTGACTTGCGGTGGTTTGTTCCTGCTCTAAACCTGGAGTGGCACTCTGCGGGGCCGTCGCACCTCCTGCATGAGGTTCGGAATATGCCAGCAGGCTGGGTGCAGTCGGCTGGCTTGTTGCCGCTGCGGTAGTCTGCCCCGCGCCGTACGCGCTCGGTTTCCCGGGCACCTTCGGCGTGTCGTCTGCTCCGCTGGTGCTCGGCACGGCTCTTCGCATGCCGTCCGGCGACTGGCACAACTTCTGCTTCGCCGTCCGGCCGTCTGGCGGCGCGCAGATCAGTCCCGGCGCGCACGAGAAGCGCAGCTCGCACGGCTCGCCGACACCGCGCGCGCACTGCGGGCAGCAGGCGCACGGGTCGGTGCGCGTCCCGATGCCGTTCGGGCAGCTGAGCGCGGGACAGCCGAGCGGGCAGATGGGGCAGAGCAGCGCCGACGCGGCCGCCAGCACGGCGCAGACGACGATCGACTGGGCGGAGCGGCACATGGTGGCGGCGGCGCGGGCGCCGTGTCAGTAGGTCCGGGCCTGTTGTGACTGCACTTATAGCGGTGGCCGGGGCGAGGTCAGCTGTGCGGTGCACGCGGCGTCCGCTCCGGTCCTGCACGCGGCCGGCGGGCTCCGGCCCCGGAGCGCCGAGTCAAGGTCGTCGGGCCATGTGACCGGTGGCGTTCGGTCGCGCTGCTGGCGGTGCCCGGAGCTGTGAGTCGCACCGCTCTCGCTCCACTCCACGTGCCGGTATCCGGCGCGCACCTTTGGCGCTGGTGTATGCGCCTGAAGCGTCACTATGTCGTGATGCCTGACCCGTGGCGTGGGACCTGGTGGCCCCCCTTCGAAGTCCACGGGGGCGCGAGACGCCGTATGGCGCCTGGTGGATCCCCTTCGGTCGTTGAGTACGGTGGCGCTGGCTCCGTCCCAGTCTTACTCACCGCGGGCTGGTCGATATCGCACCAGGAAATGCGGGTGTATCCACGCAAACACCGCCGGTCCGCTAGCCTCGCTCCGAATCGCACTGGATGTCACACTGGATCGCGATGTAGCAGATGTCGCTGGGTGTGGACGAGTCCGGTCGGGTGCGCGAGGAGACGTCGGCGCCCGGTGCCGAGCGCGGCCGGTCTGCCGGGCAGCCGTGGAGGAAGCCGACGGTGCCATGAGCGGACCATCGCGGTCCGAGTGCACGGCGGTGAAAGCGTGCGGTTTGACCGGGCGACACCTGCGCCGATGCTGCTGCTGCCCTGCGGGACGGGTGGGTTGCGAAATTCACGGCGTGTTAATCGCCCGAGTCGTGCTGCGCGTGAGCTGCTCGGTGGTGCTTGGCAGCAGTCAGTCATGTCAGCCGAGGCTGCCCGCTCAGTGTATCTGCATTACTTCACACTCGGAATGATGATGGGATTTTACGGTCGTGCTCGCACGGCGTGGTTGCGCGCAGTACGACCGGAGCAGTCAAAGCGCCCGAAAGCCCAAATAGCTGACGACGATAGCTGCCCAAATAGCTTATAGCTGCCCAAATAGCTGCAAATAGCTGCTGCATGACGTTGGATGAGGTTGAAGGATGGTCAATCAGCTCGAGTAAAAAAAAAAGAATTGAATGTATTCTATTCGTGTGGCATGTGTGTATTGAACCCGACGTGTTCGGTTGATGATTTCTGACGTGGGAGCGACAGGAAAGATGGGACACGATCTTCAGTGGGTGCAATTTCTTCGGAGCGGCGCCGGGAATGATGCATTAAGGCGTGGCGGGTTACGTAATGCGCCGGCTGGCACCTTTTGTACGTGGCTGGCGCTTTTTCGTACTAAGATATTTTGTCTTCTTTGGAAAACAAGCCCAAGAGGCTTCCTCGATAGTCCGGGTTCTAAGCTCATTTTCTCCGGTCTTAGCCATTACGTCGTTACGCTGATTGGAAAGAAGTGGCATGCAATCAGATTGTCCCCATCCCGACATTTTGGGTCTTCCCTACGCCCATGATTTCAGGCGTCCTCTCGTCACCGGGTCCGTCTGCAACTATCGGCAGAACTCCCTTGGCAACCGCTCAACTGCATATGCCGGGTGAGGCTCATTCAGATCTACCTTCAGGATATCCATTTTCAGAAGATCTGAAAGTAGGTCTTAAGAGCCCCCGCCCCGTATGCCAGACTCGGGCCTCCAGTCCAATGAGGGGATCAGTTATGTTCACCTCGCAGGGGCCTGGATTCCTTTCTGTTTTGCCCCGCTTGTTGGTCACTGGTTTTGCGACGCATCGACCGTTGAGTCATGTAGCGTCGCCAAACTCTCACGCCGATTGGTCGCGGGCGAAGAGTAGCAACAGGTGAGACTCGAACCCACAACCTTTCGATTGTGAGACGGGCAACATACCCCTAGACTACTCGTCCCCTTGTTTTTCCTCGCATGGGAGGGCCCTCCCACCAGCTGACCGGTCTCGACGAACGATATGGATGTGTGACGAATTTGTGTGTCATATCGGTCAGCCGGTGCAGCGCTGTTCCCCCACTGCGGAGAGCAGGGTGAAAGGAGCACTGGCAGCTTCTCCGTGGCCGACCGTATCCGGCGGGACGTACCCCGCGCCCCTGTTTGACTGCTTAGCATTGCCGAGTGTGATACTTCTGACGTCGCTGGTTTCACCCGCGGCACCAGCACATTTGAGTGCATTATGGAGTGGAACATCGGTCCGGATCCAAACATTGAGATTACAGACTCGAAGTCGGGCCGTGGCTGGCACTTGTCTTTCGTGTTGACTGCATTGCATGGTAACTTGAAAATGGGGTGAGGTTGCTTTTGCTGTTAGGACCAGCCAGGGGTGAAGCCAGGATTGTCCTAAGGGCAAGGAAAATCGAAGTACGCCCCGTATGTATGGTTTGCATGTTGAATATATAGATGTATTGTTCGCAGTCCTTCACCATGATGTCCAATTATGATTGGATGTTGAGGTGGGTTCGGGAATTATAATCGTGGGGAACACATTTCCTCGGAGTGGCGATTTCGACGTGAAATTTTGCTGAATGGAGTGTGAGCTAAAGATTTTGTTGAGCGTGGGGGGGGGGCGCATTGGAGCCCTCCTGAAGGAGCACTTTCCCTGCTGGAGGGGCGCCACCTTTCTATGGAGGTGAGCGGCATATTCGCATCGCGCCGTGCATCCGCCCCTGGTGGGACACAACTGGACATGCCGATAGTCGGGGACCATGCTTTGGTCCGGCCCGGTGTTTTAGATTCCACGAGGTGTTACGTGGTGGTCGACAACGCGAAAGCACCAGGCGGGAGATCATTCACGCAACCTGGACGATGGACGACCATACGACAGCGCCAGGAGAGAGATCAGTCACCAAACCTGGATGTTGTCGCTGAATGGAGAGCATTTTGGGTTGGGTTTTTGGGGTTTCTGGTGCATCGACTGCGTTGGTCATACAGGAATGGAGAGCATGTGTGCGCTTTGGTATACTACGAGATGAGTATATTATATTATAATAGACTCGCCTGGCGTTAGTACCTACGCTATGATGACGAATTGGGGTTTAGGGGCGCGTCGACTGTGCGCTAGCATGCCAACGCCAGGCGGAACAGACGTCGACAGCGGCCAACGAGACTTCCCAAACTGAGGAAGGGGCCGGCGAGGCGGGCGACTGTCGCCAGCGGGACCGGCCGTCCGAGCGCAGGCGTCCGACACAGGGGGCACATGCCGCTCACCGGCCCCACTGCAGCGGTGGTGGTGGATTGGAGTTTAGGGGCGCGTCGACATCTAGGGTCATTTTGCGCCCATCCACTGCAGCGGTGCGCGGCGACATGGTGCACGGCGATACAGTGCACGCGGCCGGCCCGACCTGCGCCACGCCTCCGGCCGGCCGTGTCCATGACCCGCCATTCAGAGCGGCGCGTGACCTCCGGCGCGCCGGAAGGCCGCTGCCCTGGGCAGTGGGTCACGAGCGGCCGCCGAGGTCGGCCGCGGCCGCTGATGACAGGGCAGGCCGGGGCGGCGCGCGCGAACAGAGGAATGGCGCGCGAAGTGGTGCGTGTCGGCCCCCGCAGCTGGGGAGGGGGAGCGGTGGACCCGTGTTTGTCATTGTGATCGCGCTGTTGAAGTTTGGCGGACTTGTAAGCGCGTCAGCTGCTACAGCCACACTGCACTGAAGGACACCCACATAATGCAAATTGAAGTCATAGCCACGAAACGCGATGACCCTGAAAATTAAACTAACCATTGACCTTGAGACTTCGTTTGACATGTCCCGGGTTGAAATGCTTCTCGAGGGATGCCCACGGGCTATCTCTTGATACCCAGCATGGGCAGCTCTGGGAGAAAACGAAGAAACGCGGGGCGACGGAATAAATGAGTACGACCTTTGACTTTGAAAGTTCTTTTTTTAACAGTTTGCTAGAGTAAGACACGGCACGTTAAATGGGTCCAGTCCACCGAGAAGAGTGCAAAACGGGTGACAGCCGACAAACCACAGAGCCAGTCATCAATGTAACCTATCTCGTCAGCCTCCACACACGGCCCATATGCTGTCATGCTATGCCTGCTGAAGGCGCCGATCGTGCGACAGGCGATGCGGTACGCCCCAGGCCGAGCTCATGCCAAGCAACGCCTCCGAAACAGCTACCCAGCCAACGATCCCCACACTCTTATACGGTGGTGGTTACAGGTTTTACGACACGTCGATCGTTGAGTCATGCAGCGTCACCAATCTCTCACGCCGATTGGCCGCGGGCGAAGAGTAGCGATAGGCGAGACTCGAACCCACAACCTTTCGATTGTGTGACGGACAACTTACCGCGAGGCTACTCGTCCGCCCGCATTCGTATACACGCGACCAAACGGCATCGTCATCATACTCTGTATTGGAAAACAGTGGCATACACATCACTTCGGGCAGACCTGTATAAATATATCATCGGCAATCCCCGGGACCCACACTGGGCCCGGCGACGGCCGCCAGGCACCAACCACTTCAGCTGAGTAAACATTCTGCATCGGATATGGCGACGAACTCAAAACGCGCGCCAACACAGGCTCGATTGCTGCGGCCAACGTCCGCGTGCGACGTCGCCGCGCTGGGGAGACGGCGTCTCCCGGCGAGCTCCGAGACAAGACTAGCCGAACAATGCGGTTTACGCCCCTTCTGACTCGCGTCTCGGGGTGACTGCGCTCAGCGAGCTGCTAGGGAGTCCTAGGCGTCTGACGTGCGCCGATGGGAGGCGGGTCGCTGAGCGAGCTGCTAGGGAGTCCTAGGCGTCTGACGTGCGCCGATGGGAGGCGGGTCGCTGAGCGAGCTGCTAGGGAGTCCTAGGCGTTCGACGTGCGCCGATGGGAGGTGGGTCGCTGAGCGAGCTGCTAGGGAGTCCTAGGCGCCTGACGTGCGCCGATGGGAGGCGAGTCGCTGAGCGAGCTGCTAGGGAGTCATAGGCGTCTGACGTGCGCCGATGGGAGGCGGGTCGCTGAGCGAGCTGCTAGGAGTCACGGGCGTCTGCTGATCAGCCAAACAGTACGTGGCGAGCTGCGGCTAGGCTATCACTAATCCTGCTCAGATGGGGGGGGGGCAGCACCACGGCCACCAGTGTCAGAACTGGGTGTGATTTTGTTTCGAAAATCAGTTCGGGGCGGTAGATAGTCAAACGCGGAGGGGAGAAATTCACCAAAAAGGGCGAGACACAATTGGAAGTACGCGATAAATGATACACTTAACGGGCTATTGACAAAGGACAATAAACGATCCCAGCTCTGAGAAAGCACACAAAGAGGGCTACCCACTCCAGCGGAAAATCCACCCACGATCGACACTGCAGCTAGGGGCGGGTTGCCCGGCCGACACGATAGCTGGGGACGGACCACTCCACTGACACCACTGCTGGGAGCGGGCTGCCAGGCCGACACGGTAGCTGGGGACGGGCCACTCCACTGACACCACTGCTGGGAGCGGGCTGCCAGGCCGACACGGTAGCTGGGGACGGGCCACACCACCGCTGGGAGCGGGCTGCCCGGCCGACACGGTAGCTGGGGACGGGCCACACCACTGCTGGGAGCGGCTGCCCGGCCGACACGGTAGCTGGGGACGGGCCACTCCACTGACCCCCACCGCTGGGAGCGGGCTGCCAGGCCGACACGGTAGCTGGGGACGGGCCACACCACCGCTGGGAGCGGGCTGCCAGGCCGACACGGTAGCTGGGGACGGGCCACTCCACTGACACCACTGCTGGGAGCGGGCTGCCAGGCCGACACGGTAGCTGGGGACGGGCCACACCACCGCTGGGAGCGGGCTGCCCGGCCGACACGGTAGCTGGGGACGGGCCACACCACCGCTGGGAGCGGGCTGCCAGGCCGACACGGACTGGGGACGGCCACCCCCGCTGGGGCGGGCTGCCAGGCCGACACGGTAGCTGGGGACGGCCACTCCACTGACCCCCACTGCTGGGAGCGGGCTGCCGGCCGACACGGTAGCTGGGGACGGGCCACCCACTGACCCACTGCTGGGAGCGGGCTGCCAGGCCGACACGTAGCTGGGGACGGGGCTGGGAGCGGGCTGTCAGGCCGACACGGTAGCTGGGGACGGGCCACTCCACTGACCCCCACTGCTGGGAGCGGGCTGCCAGGCCGACACGGTAGCTGGGGACGGGCAAGATGGCGCTGCCGTCGAGGCAGGCAGGGACGGCCGCCACGTCGAAGGCCCGAGCCGGTCGAGTTGGGTTGTCTCATCACGTCCTGCTGGTACCATCCGGCGGGGGCAGAGCAGTACCTGCGGAGGTCACGGGTCAGTGCCTACATAGGTCACGGGTCAGTGTCTGCAGAGGTCACATATCGGCGCCTGCAAAGGTCACGTGTAAGTACCTGCCAAGGCCACGGGCCAGTGTTTGCAGAGGTCACGGGTCAGTGTCTACGAAGGCTACAGATCGGTTCCTGCAGAGGCCACGTGTCCGTACCTGCAAAGGTCATGGGTCAGTGTATGCGGACACCGGGCTAGTGCCTGCAGAGGTCACGGGTCAGTATCTGTAGAGGTCACAGGCCGTGCCCGCACCCCGGTGAGACACCACTTTCCGTGGTGGGCAGGGGGACAGCGTGCTCCAATGATCCGATCGACTAGTTTAACGGTGGGGGGCCAGAGGCGATACGGACCTACAGCGGGGATAAAGCAGAGACAGATACACTCGGGGCAGGAACACAGCGGGGGAGACCACGGAGGAACTGGCTCACAAGTGGCAGGAATAGAGCGGGAAACATGGACACACGGAGAATAGGCCCACAAGTGGCGGAAATGCGGGGGAAACCGATATACGGAGAGCAGGCACACAAGTGGCAGGAATAGAGCGGGAAACATGGACACACGGAGAATAGGCCCACAAGTGGCGGAAATGCGGGGGAAACCGATATACGGAGAGCAGGCACACAAGTGGCAGGAATAAAGCGGGTAAGATCGACACACGGAGAATAGGCCCACAAGTGGCGACAATACAGAGGAAACCGATATACGGAGAGCAGGCACACAAGTGGCAGGAATAGAGCGGGGAAGATCGACACACGGAGAATAGGCCCACAAGTGGCGACAATACGGAGGAAACCGATATACGGAGAGCAGGCACACAAGTGGCAGGAATAAAGCGGGTAAGATCGACACACGGAGAATAGGCCCACAAGTGGCGACAATACAGAGGAAACCGATATACCGAGAGCAGGCACACAAGTGGCAGGAATAGAGCGGGGAACATGGACACGAGGAGAATAGGCCCACAAGTGGCGGGTATAAAGCGGATATCGATACACGGAGAACAGGTCCGCAAACGGCGAGAATACGGAGGAAACCCATGCACGGAGAACAAGCCCACACGTGTGAGCAATAGTGGCGGACAACACGATGTGCGAACGTTTGACGGTCCGGATATGGTCGAGCATGTGCCAACTGCACGCATTCGGACGGAACAACGGGACATCCCAGCATCGACAACTTCGCCGTGTTGCTGCGCATCAGACGAGGCCGCGACCTGCCTTTGGCACCTATGGCTACCCTAGTGTCGATCGGCGCCCTACATCACGAATTCTACGTGCCATGCGACAGACGGATCACCGACGGAATCCAAGAACCGGTGCATTGTCGACGGCGACCTGACCGGGGCCCGAGCACAAACAACCCGGCTGTGGCAATTTCACGAGTACGCATCAGCGTACTCATGCTAATCTCAACGGGACATGGCGGGAGGGGGCGAATGAGCTACAGCGTAAGGTCATATGACAGGCCCGTACCCGCGCTGCCGGTGTCACCGCACCGGGTGATGGGGCGGGGATCGCCGAGCGGTTAATGTGTTGGGCTCTGGGTACCAAAGGTCCCGGGTTCGACACTGGCTCGGAACATTTCCCAATCACGCGGCCCACCGGCGAAACAGTGTGGGCGGCGCCATTGGCCGTCAACGTGCAGAAAGTGCGTCGTGAACCAGTGTTCTAAAATTACTTCACCATTAACTGTGTGGATGAAGAAAGAAGTTGCTTGGGAATAGTGAAAGATTGGAAGAAAATAAAGGATCGCCACTGAAGGATTAAAAAAGCGGAATGCCTTTCACTTCAGTCACATGCATTTTACATTTTTAGCAGTCGTGTGTATAATGACTGCCCACACATCATGTGGCAAAATGGTAAAAACCTAAGACAAGGATGAAATACACAATTCCATTAACTGTGAATTTCCAGGCCACATGGTCAACTATTTTACACTGTCGTGAACCATCCAATAAACAGCAAACAACAACGCACCTGCACTCGCCTGCGCCTGTCGACCGCCCTGCGCCGACCCTTCTCCAGACGTCCCGCGAGACGGTGTCGGCGGCTGTGTCCCGGAGCGGGGCGACAGACCGTCCCCGCCGGGTCGGCAGGGTCGGCAGGGTCGGCCGACGGGCGGCCACACCCCACCAGGAGCGGCCGGCAGGTCAGCGGCCACCAGCGCAGGCACCACCAGAGGTGAGACGCCTCTTGCGGCTGCCCGGCGAGGTATCGCTGACGGTGGACGCTCATAGTTCCCGAGCAGGCACCACCAGAGGTGAGACGCCTCTTGCGGCTGCCCGGCGAGGTATCGCTGACGGTGGACGCTCATAGTTCCCGAGCAGGTACCGTCAGAGGTGAGACGCTCCTAGTGGCCTCCCTAAGCAGGCGTTTCCAGACGTGACACTCATAGCAGCCTCCCGAGCAGGTGTTGCCAGCGGTGAGATGCTCCCACCGCCCGAGCATGAATTGCTAGCGGTGAGATGCTCCCACCGCCCGAGCATGAATTGCTAGCGGTGAGATGCTCCCACCGCCCGAGCATGAATTGCTAGCGGTGAGATGCTCCTAGCGGCCTCCCGAGCGGGTACCATCACAGGTGAGACGCTCCTCACTCCTGAGCGGGTACCATCACAGGTGAGACGCTCCTCACTCCTGAGCGGGTACCATCACAGGTGAGACGCTCCTCACTCCTGAGCGGGTACCATCACAGGTGAGACGCTCCTCACTCCTGAGCAGGTACCATCACAGGTGAGACGCTCCTCACTCCTGAGCGGGTACCATCACAGGTGAGACGCTCCTCTCCGGGTACCATCACATGAACCTACTCCTGAGGTACCATCACAGGTGAGACGCTCCTCACTCCTGAGCGGGTACCATCACAGGTGAGACGCTCCTCACTCCTGAGCGGGTACCATCACAGGTGAGACGCTCCTCGAATCGGTGAGGGCAGGTACCATCACAGGTGAGACGCTCCTCACTCCTGAGCAGGTACCATCACAGGTGAGACTCTCTACCCTGAGCGGGTACCATCACAGGTGAGACGCTCCTCACTCCTGAGCGGGTACCTACGGTGGACGCTCCTCACTCCTGAGCGGGTACCATCACAGGTGAGACGCTCCTCACTCCTGAGCAGGTACCATCACAGGTGAGACGCTCCTCACTCCTGAGCAGGACGCCCCCCCTGAGCAGGTACCATCACAGGTGAGACGCTCCTCACCCGGGTACCATCACAGGTGAGACGCTCCTCACTCCTGAGCGGGTACCATCACAGGTGAGACGCTCCTCACTCCTGAGCGGGTACCATCACAGGTGAGACGCTCCTCACTCCTGAGCGGGTACCATCACAGGTGAGACGCTCCTCACTCCTGAGGGGTACCATCACAGGTGAGACGCTCCTCACTCCTGAGCGGGTACCATCACAGGTGAGACGCTCCTCACTCCTGAGCGGGTACCATCACAGGTGAGACGCTCCTGGTATTGGTACAGGCTGAGCAGGTACATCACAGGTGAGACGCTCCTCCTCCTGGCGGGTACATCACAGGTGAGACCTGAGCGGGTACCATCACAGGTGAGACGCTCCTCACTCCTGAGCGGGTACCATCACAGGTGAGACGCTCCTCACTCCTGAGCAGGTACCATACAGGTGAGAGCGGCGGGCATCAGGCGAGACGCTCTCTCCGAGCGGGTACCTCCGGTGAGACGCTCCTCCTCCTGAGCGCCATCAGGTGAGACGTCCTCTCCTGAGCAGGTACCATCACAGGTGAGACGCTCCTCACTCCTGAGCAGGTACCATCACAGGTGAGACGCTCCTCACTCCCGAGCAGGCATCGCCAGCAGCGAAACGCGTCCAGCGGCCTCCGGAGCAGCCACTGCCGGAGGCGAGACGCTCCCGGCGTCCAGCGCCAGCCGTGGACGGCCGCCCGCGCAGCCCGGACAAGGGTGCAGCCGAGCAGCTTGGAGAAAGGTACCGCCGCGCGGTCTGGAAGGTACACCCGCGCCATCTAGAGCCAGGTACATCCGCGTAGGTCCGGAGCCAGGCGCAGCCGCGCCGTCCGGACACCGGCGCAGCCGCGCGAAGACGGGAGACGGCGCGCCGTCTCCGAATGCCACGTCGTGCCGACCACTCGCAGCACGCCAATACGTCGCTATGCTATCTTCAGCCGGATCGATACCGACCACTACTATCCCGCGACACTGCTTCCCGCCACACCGCCGTCGCGAAGCAAAGCAGTCCGCCGAATTACGACCCCGTGATGCGGTGCTACGCGGCGCTACGATCGCGTAGCACAGCATCCCGCCGCATTGCGATCCGTAATACGGTGCTATGCAGCGCTACGATCGCGTAGCGCAGCATTCCACAGCAATACGATCCCGTGATACGGCGCTCCGCAGCGCTACGATCGCGTAGCACAGCGGCTAGCCGAATTACGATCCCGTGATACGGCGCTCCGCAGCGCTACGATCGCGCAGCGGAGCGGGAGCGGCGACGCCGGCGGTTGGCTTGAGCGTTGGACTAGCAGGCACTGCACAGCCGACCTCAGGTCGAGCCTCATCTGCCGGCACGGCCACCGAGGTCAGACGGATCGCAGTCATGGCGCTCATAAAGCGGACAGATGTATTCCAGCCATCGCCAAAAAATGAACTATTGCTATCGCTGGTGCAGGGGTGCAATGGGAGTTGTGAGCCCAGCACACACAACAGTTGCGAGCCCACCACAAACCCGAGCACAACACCCACCGCCCAGCTCCAATACCCGGACCCAACACCCACCGCCCAGACCCAGCACCCGCACCCAAAACCCACTGCTCAGCCCCAATATCCGCACACAACACCCACCGCCCGGACCCAGCACCCACCGCCCGGACCCAACACCCACCATCCGGACCCAACACCCACCGCCCGGACCCAACACCCACCGCCCGGACCCAACACCCACGCCCGCACCAAAACCACCGCCCAGCACCCACACCCGGTCCCAGCACCCGGACCCAACACCCCGGACCCAGGCACCCAGCACCCACATCCGGACCCAACACCTACCGCCAGGACCCAGCACCCACACCCGGGCCCGGACCCAATACCCAGCACCCACACCCGGACCCAACACCCACCGGGTGCGCCGCCGTCACGTCTTGGTGGCCAGCTTCACACGCCGCCTCACGGTCACCGTCTGTGTCGGCTGAACGGCCGCGTAGTTGTGGTCCTCCTGCGCGCACACAAACGCACACGGCGATGAGAGGACGCCTGAGATCATGTCACGGGCCAAAAATGCCGGGATGGGGACAATCTGACTGCGTGCCAATTCTTTCCTAACAGCGCCGTAGTCTGATGGCTAACATCGGGGAAAACGGGCTTGGAGACCGGTCTATTGAGGAAGCCAGGGTGGACTTCTTGGGTTTGTTTTCCAACGAAGCCGAAATGTGCGAGTGCAAATACATCACACCTATCAGCTGTTGCTAAACATTGTGTTCTACGGGGTAGACGCGCCCACCGGGGCATCTACCCCGCAGAGTACACACAACCACACACGGCGTAGTTGTGGTCCTCCTGCACACACAAACACACACACACACATACACAAACACACACACACAAACACAGGCACAAACACACACACAAACACACACGGCGTAGTTGTGGTCCTCCTGCACACACAAACACACACACAAACACACACACAAACACACACGCACGTACATCTGCTCAGCTGCGGCCACGCACCATCGGAAGCGGCTGCCGTCGAATGGCCGCCACGCAGTCCGACACATACACCGATGTACAGGAACAGACATGCCAATACAGCAATCAGTGTTCGAGTTCCTGAGCAAGCATACACACGAAGGTCTTTATATGCGTGAGAAAATATGTGAAAATGATGATGATGAATTGGTGTTTAGGGGCGCGTCGAGTGAAAACATTTCAAGAAATGTACGCAGACATGGACATGAGAATAGATGGAAGCTCACGTGAAAAAAAAACACAACATAACATACCTGGGTATTATACATAACTGGGTAATACACATGACTGCACGCAATCTACAATATGTGCCAGTGATAACGGCCAGATCAGCAAGGTTAGTCGGATAACATAAACACACGTTAAGACGGCCTGATAACTGCACTGACTGCAATTGGACTGGTGCTTCCCAATCGCGTAAATAGTGAGAACCGTCCAGAGCCTACTTTCCCGCTGTAATTGGTGCTCCCAGATGCATCTACTCAATGATCGAGCTGAACCTGGCGCTTGTATGCGACAGCTTAGAGCGTCGCATGGGCCCGTGCAGGGCCAAGCCCACACCTGCCGACCGCCGGTACCCACCTGCCGACCACCGGTACCCACCTGCCGACCGCCGGTACCCACCTACCGACCGCCGGTACCCACCTGCCGACCGCCAGTACCCACCTGCCGACCGCCAGTACCCACCTGCCGACCGCCGGTACCCACCTACCGACCGCCAGTACCCACCTACCGACCGCCAGTACCCACCTACCGACCGCCAGTACCCACCTCCGACCGACCGCCAGTACCCACCTGCCGCCGCCGACCGCCGGTGCCCACCTGCCAGGAGGCCGACCGCCGGCACCCACCTGCCGACCGCCGGTACCCACCTGCCGACCGCCGGTACCCACCTACCGACCGCCGGTACCCACCTACCGACCGCCGGTACCCACCTGCCGACCGCCGGCACCCACCTGCCGACCGCCGGTACCCACCTGCCGACCGCCGGTACCCACCTGCCGACCGCCGGTACCCACCTGCCACCGCCGACCGCCGGACCGACCGCCACACCTGCCGACCGCCGGCCCCACCTGCCGACCGCCGGCACCCACCTGCCAGGAGGCCGAGCCCACACCTGCCGACCGCCGGTACCCACCCGCCGACCGCCAGTACCCACCTACCGACCGCCAGTACCCACCTACCGACCGCCGGTACCCACCTGCTGACCGACCGCCGGCACCCACCTGCCCGACCGCCGGACCCGACCGCCGGTACCCACCTACCGACCGCCGGCACCACCGACCGCCAGTACCCACCTGCCGACCGCCGGCACCCACCAGACCTGCCGACCGCCGGTACCCACCTGCCGACCGCCGGCACCCACCTGCCGACCGCCGGCACCCACCTGCCGACCGCCGGCACCCACCTGCCGACCGCCGGCACCCACCTGCCGACCGCCGGTACCCACCTGCCGACCGCCGGCACCCACCTGCCGACCGCCGGCACCCACCTGCCAGGCGGGTCGCGTCGGCAGCGGCCGGCCGCCGGCGCCGGCCGAGCAGCCGCGTGGCCGCAGCGTGTCGACGATGCGCCGCTCCGCCTCGGCCGTCACCGTCCAGCAGCGGCCGGGCGGCACGCGCCACCGGAAACAGTCAGACGCCACCACCGCCTCCTCCAGCAGCGTCTGTCGCAGCCGCAGCGCGGCAACGTGTCCCGGTCACAGAGATGTCAAGGACACACACGGCAACGTGTCCCGGTCACAGAGATGTCGAACACACACACGGCAACGTGTCCCGGTCACAGAGATGTCGAACACACACACGGCAACGTGTCCCGGTCACAGAGATGTCGAACACACACACGGCAATGTGTCCCGGTCACAGAGATGTCGGACACACACGGCAATGTGTCCCGGTCACAGAGATGTCGGACACACACACGGCAACGTGTCCCGGTCACAGAGATGTCGAACACACACACGGCAACGTGTCCCGGTCACAGAGATGTCGAGCACACACACGGCAACGTGTCCCGGTCACAGAGATGTCGGACACACACACGGCAACGTGTCCCGGTCACAGAGATGTCGAACACACACACGGCAACGTGTCCCGGTCACAGAGATGTCGAAACACGAATGTCGAGCACACACACGGCAACGTGTCCCGGTCACAGAGATGTCGAACACACACACGGCAACGTGTCCCGGTCACAGAGATGTCGAACACACACACGGCAACGTGTCCCGCTCACAGAGATGTCGAACACACACACGACAACGTGTCCCGGTCACAGAGATGTCGGACACACACACGGCAACGTGTCCCGGACACAGAGATGTCGCACACACACACGACGTGTCCCGGTCACAGAGATGTCGGACACACACACGGCAACGTGTCCCGGTCACAGAGATGTCGGACACACACACGGCAACGTGTCCCGCTCACAGAGATGTCGAACACACACACGGCAATGTGTCCCGGTCACAGAGATGTCGAACACACACACACGGCAACGTGTCCCAGTCACAGAGATGTCGGACACACACACAGCAACGTGTCCCGGTCACAGAGATGTCGAACACACACACGGCAATGTGTCCCAGTCACAGAGATGTCGGACACACACACGGCAATGTGTCCCGGTCACAGAGATGTCGAACACACACGGCAACGTGTCCCGGTCACAGAGATGTCGAACACACACAAACGGCAACGTGTCCCGGTCACAGAGATGTCGAACACACACACGGCAACGTGTCCCGGTCACAGAGATGTCGAACACACACGGCAACGTGTCCCGGTCACAGAGATGTCGAACACACACGGCAACGTGTCCCGGTCACAGAGATGTCGAACACACACACGGCAACGTGTCCCGGTCACAGAGATGTCGAACACACACACGGCAACGTGTCCCGGTCACAGAGATGTCGGACACACACACGGCAACGTGTCCCGGTCACAGAGATGTCGGACACACACACGGCAATGTGTCCCGGTCACAGAGATGTCGAACACACACGGCAACGTGTCCCGGTCACAGAGATGTCGAACACACACACGGCAACGTGTCCCGGTCGGTCCAAGATGTCGACACACACAACGGCAATGTGTCCCGGTCACAGAGATGTCGAACACACACACGGCAACGTGTCCCGGTCACAGAGATGTCGAACACACACACGGCAACGTGTCCCGGTCACAGAGATGTCGAACACACATACGGAAATGTATCCCACTCACAGAGATGTCGCACCCACACACACGCCCTTATCCCACTGGACCCGACACACCGCCATGCGTGCCGGTTACAGAGATGTCGCACCCCACACATACACTATTATCCCACTAGTGGACCTGACACACGGTCATACCCCAGCTACAGACGCCGGCCTTATCGCAATCACAGACACCGGCCTCAGTATACGGCGATAAATTAGCCACACAAAACCAGGAACAAACAAACGGTAACAGACACGCAGCACCAGGGTTGGCAACAGCCAGACTCAAGCATGCCATGGCGGCGGTTTTAACCCGTTACAATCTGACAGCAGGAAACAAGCATTGTACATAATGACCATAACTAAAACAATGCATCACACCTAAGTCATCTTGGAGGCCTCCTACAAAAGACCTAGCTACAGAGATGGGGCATCACCACACCATCTCCTTTAGCCACGAACCAGGACATCACCACATTGTGCATTTAGCCAGGAGACGACATTACCATACTGCCTCCTTTATCCACACATGGTCTCCTTTAGCTAGGAGACCGGGCATCAATGCACAGTCTCCTTTAGCCAGGAGACAGGACATCACCATACAGTCCTCTCAGACCGGAGACAGGATTTCACCACAGAATCTCTTCGAGTCAGAAGACAGGACACCAATGCACGATCTCCTTTGGCCAGGAGACAGGGTGTCACCAGTGAACTTCGCCTGGGCGCAGGACCTCACCACACAATCTCCTTCGGCAGAGAGACACTGGATATCAACACACAGCCCCCTGTAGCGAGGAGACAGAACATCACCAAACGGTATCGTTTAGCCACGGAACAGGACATCACCATCATCATCACTATCATCATAACGTGTATCGAATAAGCCAGGAGACAGGACATCAACACGTGGCCTCTTTCAACCAGGAAACAGAGCATCACCAAACGGTCTCTTTCAGACGGGAGACGGGACACCATCGCACGGCCCATTTAGCTAGCATACAGGGCATCACCACACAGTCTCCTTCAGCTAGGAGACAGGGCATCACCACGCAGTCTCCTTCAGCCAGGAAACAGGACATCAACAAACGGTCTCGTTCAACCCCCGAGACAGTACAGCACCATACAGTCGCGTTTAGCCACGGAACAGGCCACCATCAGTATTATCATCACACGATCGCCTTCAGCCCAGGAGACAGGACATCACCAGAGGGCCTCCTGCAGCCAGAGGCGACAGCACACCACCGCACCGCCCCGCCCACCACATGGCCCGACCACCACACGGCCCCGCCTACCCACACGGCCCGCCCACCCGCCGGCGCCGCCCACCACACGGCCCCGCCCGCCACACCGCCCCGCCCACCCACACGGCCCGCCCACCCACCGGCCCGCCCACCACACGGCCCCGCCCGCCACACGGCCCCGCCCACCACACGGCCCCGCCCGCCCACCACACGGCCCGCCCGCCCACCCGCCACACGGCGCCGCCTACCCACACGGCCCGCCCACCACACGGCCCCGCCCACCACACGGCCCGCCCACCACACGGCCCCGCCCACCACACGACCCCGCCTACCCACACGGCCCGCCCACCACACGGCCCGCCCACCCACACGGCCCCGCCCACCACACGGCCCCGCCCACCACACGGCCCCGCCCACCCACACGGCCCGCCCACCACACGGCCCCGCCCACCACACGGCCCCGCCCACTACACGGCCACGCCCACCTCCAGTGGCGTGCAGCACTTGCGGAAGAACGGGTAGACGCGCCGCACGAAGTCGGCCATGTGCGGCGTGGAGAGCCGCCGCCGGGGCGACGAGCAGACGGCCAGCGCCGCCAGCTGCTCGTACGTGTAGGGTGGCCGGCGGCACTGGTCCGTCCAGCAGCGGTCCAGCATCAGCCGCGACAGCAGCGACTGGCTCGCCTGCCGGTCACGGTCACAGTCACAGTCACACAGTCACACAGTCACACATTCACCGTCATCGTCACACAGTCACAGTCACCGTCACCGTCACAGTCATTGCCTAAAGTAAAATATACTTTCAAACTCTCCAGAACCTTCACAAATTTACAATAATTGTATATATAGCACTACACTTCTTTAACGTAGCACTGATGTCACACCAGTTTTCAATGTAGCACTCATAGCACCAATCTATTAACGTAGCAAACAAGCAAGTTAACACCAAGTGTTCTCTTCAGTAGCTCGGATGAGATAAAACAATCGATGGACTCGTCAATAAGAATACAAATTGACTCGCCGTCTCGCGGCTAGTCCTATTTACTGCACTCGTATATACACACATACTAATGGCATCCAGACGGACGGTAACGATAAGAACGACACACGCCTGCTGACCCGACCGCGTGCGACACAGACGAGACTCGGCCCACCTAGCCCGACCCTCGACCCCGTACGTACCGCGTTTGGAGTTCAGGGTCTGGACTACTCCGCACCCCGTACGTACCACATGCGGAGTTCAGGGTCTGGACTACTCCGTACTCCGTACGTACCACGTGCGGAGTTCAGGTTCGGACTACTCCGTACGTACCACGTGCGGAGTTCAGGGTCTGGACTACTCCGTACTCCGTACGTACCACGTGCGGAGTTCAGGGTCTGGACTACTCCGTACCCCGTACGTACCACGTGCGGAGTTCAGGGTCTGGACTACTCCGTACCCCGTACGTACCACGTGCGGAGTTCAGGGTCTGGACTACTCCGTACCCCGTACGTACCACGTGCGGAGTTCAGGGTCTGGACTACTCCGTACGTACCACGTGCGGAGTTCAGGGTCTGGACTACTCCGTACTCCGTACGTACCACGTGCGGAGTTCAGGGTCTGGACTACTCCGTGCTCCGTACGTACCACGTGCGGAGTTCAGGGTCTGGACTACTCCGTGCTCCGTACGTACCACGTGCGGAGTTCAGGGTCTGGACTACTCCGTACTCCGTACGTACCGCGTTTGGAGTTCAGGGTCTGGACTACTCCGTACCCCGTACGTACCACGTGCGGAGTTCAGGGTCCGGACTACTCCGTACTCCGTACGTACCACGTGCGGAGTTCAGGGTCTGGACTACTCCGTGCTCCGTACGTACCACGTGCGGAGTTCAGGGTCTGGACTACTCCGTACCCCGTACGTACCACGTGCGGAGTTCAGGGTCTGGACTACTCCGTACCCCGTACGTACCACGTGCGGAGTTCAGGGTCTGGACTACTCCGTACCCCGTACCACGTGCGGAGTTCAGGGTCTGGACTACTCCGTACTCCGTACGTACCACGTGCGGAGTTCAGGGTCTGGACTACTCCGTACCCCGTACGTACCACGTGCGGAGTTCAGGGTCTGGACTACTCCGTACCCCGTACGTACCACGTGCGGAGTTCAGGGTCTGGACTACTCCGTACCCCGTACGTACCACGTGGGAGTTGACTCCCGTACGTACCACGTGCGGAGTTCAGGGTCTGGACTACTCCGTACTCCGTACGTACCACGTGCGGAGTTCAGGGTCTGGACTACTCCGTACCCCGTACGTACCACGTGCGGAGTTCAGGGTCTGGACTACTCCGTGCTCCGTACGTACCACGTGCGGAGTTCAGGGTCTGGACTACTCCGTACTCCGTACGTACCACGTGCGGAGTTCAGGGTCTGGACTACTCTGTACTCCGTACGTACCACGTGCGGAGTTCAGGGTCTGGACTACTCCGTGCTCCGTACGTACCACGTGCGGAGTTCAGGGTCTGGACTACGTACCCGTACGTACCACGTGCGGAGTTCAGGGTCTGGACTACTCCGTACGTACCACGTGCGGAGTTCAGGGTCTGGACTACTCCGTACCCCGTACGTACCACGTGCGGAGTTCAGGGTCTGGACTACTCCGTACGTACCACGTGCGGAGTTCAGGGTCTGGACTACGTACTCCGTACGTACCACGTGCGGAGTTCAGGGTCTGGACTAGTACTCCGTACGTACCACGTGCGGAGTTCAGGGTCTGGACTACTCCGTACCCGTACGTACCACGTGCGGAGTTCAGGGTCTGGACTACTCCGTGCTCCGTACGTACCACGTGCGGAGTTCAGGGTCTGGACTACTCCGTGCTCCGTACGTACCACGTGCGGAGTTCAGGGTCTGGACTACTCCGTACTCCGTACGTACCACGTGCGGAGTTCAGGGTCCGTACCCGTACGTACCACGTGCGGAGTTCAGGGTCTGGACTACTCCCCCGTACGTACCACGTGCGGAGTTCAGGGTCTGGACTACTCCGTACTCCGTACGTACCACGTGCGGAGTTCAGGGTCCGGACTACTCCGTACTCCGTACGTACCACGTGCGGAGTTCAGGGTCTGGACTACTCCGTACCCCGTACGTACCACGTGCGGAGTTCAGGGTCTGGACTACTCCGTACTCCGTACGTACCACGTGCGGAGTTCAGGGTCTGGACTACTCCGTACCCCGTACGTACCACGTGCGGAGTTCAGGGTCTGGACTACTCCGTACTCCGTACGTACCACGTGCGGAGTTCAGGGTCTGCTACTCCGTACGTACCACGTGCGGAGTTCAGGGTCTGGACTACTCCGTACGTACCGCGTGCGGAGTTCAGGGTCTGGACGTACTCCGTACGTACCACGTGCGGAGTTCAGGGTCTGGACTACTCCGTACCCCGTACGTACCACGTGCGGAGTTCAGGGTCTGGACTACTCCGTACCCCGTACGTACCACGTGCGGAGTTCAGGGTCTGGACTACTCCGTACCCCGTACGTACCACGTGCGGAGTTCAGGGTCCGACGAGTTCAGGGTCTGGACTACTCCGTACGTACCACGTGCGGAGTTCAGGGTCTGGACTACTCCGTACTCCGTACGTACCACGTGCGGAGTTCAGGGTCTGGACTACGTCCCGTACGTACCACGTGCGGAGTTCAGGGTCTGGACTACTCCGTACGTACCACGTGCGGAGTTCAGGGTCTGGACTACTCCGTACGTACCACGTGCGGAGTTCAGGGTCTGGACTACTCCGTACTCCGTACGTACCACGTGCGGAGTTCAGGGTCTGGACTACTCCGTACGTACCACGTGCGGAGTTCAGGGTCTGGACTACTCCGTACGTACCACGTGCGGAGTTCAGGGTCTGGACTACTCCGTACCCCGTACGTACCACGTGCGGAGTTCAGGGTCTGGACTACTCCGTACCCCGTACGTACCACGTGCGGAGTTCAGGGTCTGGACTACTCTGTACTCCGTACGTACCACGTGCGGAGTTCAGGGTCTGGACTACTCTGTACTCCGTACGTACCACGTGCGGAGTTCAGGGTCTGGACTACTCCGTACTCCGTACGTACCACGTGCGGAGTTCAGGGTCTGGACTACTCCGTACCCCGTACGTACCACGTGCGGAGTTCAGGGTCTGGACTACTCCCGTACGTACCACGTGCGGAGTTCAGGGTCTGGACTACTCCGTACTCCGTACGTACCACGTGCGGAGTTCAGGGTCTGGTCTCCGTACTCCGTACGTACCACGTGCGGAGTTCAGGGTCTGGACTACTCCGTACTCCGTACGTACCACGTGCGGAGTTCAGGGTCTGGACTACTCCGTACTCCGTACGTACCACGTGTGGAGTTCAGGGTCTGGACTACTCCGTACGTACCACGTGCGGAGTTCAGGGTCTGGACTACTCCGTACCCGCGTACCACGTGCGGAGTTCAGGGTCTGGACTACTCCGTACGTACCACGTGCGGAGTTCAGGGTCTGGACTACTCCGTACTCCGTACGTACCACGTGCGGAGTTCAGGGTCTGGACTACTCCGTACCCCGTACGTACCACGTGCGGAGTTCAGGGTCTGGACTACTCCGTACTCCGTACGTACCACGTGCGGAGTTCAGGGTCTGGACTACTCCGTACGTACCACGTGCGGAGTTCAGGGTCTGGACTACTCCGTACGTACCACGTGCGGAGTTCAGGGTCTGGACTACTCCGTCCGTACGTACCACGTGCGGAGTTCAGGGTCTGGACTACTCCGTACTCCGTACGTACCACGTGCGGAGTTCAGGGTCTGGACTACTCCGTACTCCGTACGTACCACGTGCGGAGTTCAGGGTCTGGACTACTCCGTACCCCGTACGTACCACGTGCGGAGTTCAGGGTCTGGACTACTCCGTACTCCGTACGTACCACGTGCGGAGTTCAGGGTCTGGACTACTCCGTACCCCGTACGTACCACGTGCGGAGTTCAGGGTCTGGGACGTACCACGTGCGGGTTCAGGGTACTCCGTACGTACCACGTGCGGAGTTCAGGGTCTGGACTACTCCGTACCCCGTACGTACCACGTGCGGAGTTCAGGGTCTGGACTACTCCGTACTCCGTACGTACCACGTGCGGAGTTCAGGGTCTGGACTACTCCGTACGTACCACGTGCGGAGTTCAGGGTCTACTCCGTACGTACCCGTGCGGAGTTCAGGGTCTGGACTACGTACCCCGTACGTACCACGTGCGGAGTTCAGGGTCTGGACTACTCCGTACGTACCACGTGCGGAGTTCAGGGTCTGGACTACTTCCCGTACGTACCACGTGCGGAGTTCAGGGTCTGGACTACTCCGTACCCCGTACGTACCACGTGCGGAGTTCAGGGTCTGGACTACTCCGTACGTACCACGTGCGGAGTTCAGGGTCTGGACTACTCCGTACTCCGTACGTACCACGTGCGGAGTTCAGGGTCTGGACTACTCCGTCCCCGTACGTACCACGTGCGGAGTTCAGGGTCTGGACTACTCCGTACTCCGTACGTACCACGTGCGGAGTTCAGGGTCTGGACTACTCCTCCGTACGTACCACGTGCGGAGTTCAGGGTCTGGACTACGTACCCCGTACGTACCACGTGCGGAGTTCAGGGTCTGGACTACTCCGTACCCCGTACGTACCACGTGCGGAGTTCAGGGTCTGGACTACTCCGTACTCCGTACGTACCACGTGCGGAGTTCAGGGTCTGGACTTACTCCGTACGTACCACGTGCGGAGTTCAGGGTCTGGACTCGTACTCCGTACGTACCACGTGCGGAGTTCAGGGTCTGGACTACTCCGTACTCCGTACGTACCACGTGCGGAGTTCAGGGTCTGGACTACTCCGTACGTACCACGTGCGGAGTTCAGGGTCTGGACTACTTCCGTACGTACCACGTGCGGAGTTCAGGGTCTGGACTACTCCGTACCCGTGTCCGTACGTACCACGTGCGGAGTTCAGGGTCTGGACTACTCCGTACCCCGTACGTACCACGTGCGGAGTTCAGGGTCTGGACTACTCCGTACCCCGTACGTACCACGTGCGGAGTTCAGGGTCTGGACTACTCCGTACTCCGTACGTACCACGTGCGGAGTTCAGGGTCTGGACTACTCCGTACCCCGTACGTACCACGTGCGGAGTTCAGGGTCTGGACTACTACCCCGTACGTACCACGTGCGGAGTTCAGGGTCTGGACTACTCCGTACTCCGTACGTACCACGTGCGGAGTTCAGGGTCTGGACTACTCCGTACCCCGTACGTACCACGTGCGGAGTTCAGGGTCTGGACTACTCCGTACCCGTACGTACCACGTGCGGAGTTCAGGGTCTGGACTACTCCGTACTCGTGCGGGTTGGGTCTGGACTCCGTACGTACCACGTGCGGAGTTCAGGGTCTGGACTACGTACTCCGTACGTACCACGTGCGGAGTTCAGGGTCTGGACTACTCCGTACCCCGTACGTACCACGTGCGGAGTTCAGGGTCTGGACTACTCCGTACTCCGTACGTACCACGTGCGGAGTTCAGGGTCTGGACTACTCCGTACCCCGTACGTACCACGTGCGGAGTTCAGGGTCTGGACTACTCCCGTACGTACCACGTGCGGAGTTCAGGGTCTGGACTACTCCGTACGTACCACGTGCGGAGTTCAGGGTCTGGACTACTCCGTACTCCGTACGTACCACGTGCGGAGTTCAGGGTCTGGACTACCGTACTCCGTACGTACCACGTGCGGAGTTCAGGGTCTGGACTACTCCGTACTCCGTACGTACCACGTGCGGAGTTCAGGGTCTGGACTACGTCCGTACGTACCACGTGCGGAGTTCAGGGTCTGGACGTACTCCGTACGTACCACGTGCGGAGTTCAGGGTCTGGACTACGTACTCCGTACGTACCACGTGCGGAGTTCAGGGTCTGGACTACTCCGTACTCCGTACGTACCACGTGCGGAGTTCAGGGTCTGGACTACTCCGTACCCCGTACGTACCACGTGCGGAGTTCAGGGTCTGGACTACTCCTCCGTACGTACCACGTGCGGAGTTCAGGGTCTGGACTACCCGTACTCCGTACGTACCACGTGCGGAGTTCAGGGTCTGGACTACTCCGTACCCGTACGTACCACGTGCGGAGTTCAGGGTCTGGACTACTCCGTACGTACCACGTGCGGAGTTCAGGGTCTGGACTACTCCGTACCCGTACGTACCACGTGCGGAGTTCAGGGTCTGGACTACTCCGTACCCCGTACGTACCGCGTGCGGAGTTCAGGGTCTGGACTACTCCGTACCCCGTACGTACCACGTGCGGAGTTCAGGGTCTGGACTACTACTCCGTACGTACCACGTGCGGAGTTCAGGGTCTGGACTACTCCGTACTCCGTACGTACCACGTGCGGAGTTCAGGGTCTGGACTACTCCGTACGTACCACGTGCGGAGTTCAGGGTCTGGACTACTCCGTACTCCGTACGTACCACGTGCGGAGTTCAGGGTCTGGACTACTCCGTACTCCGTACGTACCACGTGCGGAGTTCAGGGTCTGGACTACTCCGTACCCCGTACGTACCACGTGCGGAGTTCAGGGTCTGGACTACTCCGTACCCCGTACGTACCACGTGCGGAGTTCAGGGTCCGACTACTCCGTACTCCGTACGTACCACGTGCGGAGTTCAGGGTCTGGACTACTCCGTACTCCGTACGTACCACGTGCGGAGTTCAGGGTCTGGACTACTCCGTACCCCGTACGTACCACGTGCGGAGTTCAGGGTCTGGACTACTCCGTACCCCGTACGTACCACGTGCGGAGTTCAGGGTCTGGACTACTCCGTACTCCGTACGTACCACGTGCGGAGTTCAGGGTCTGGACTACTCCGTACCCCGTACGTACCACGTGCGGAGTTCAGGGTCTGGACTACTCCGTACCCCGTACGTACCACGTGCGGAGTTCAGGGTCTGGACTACTCCGTACTCCGTACGTACCACGTGCGGAGTTCAGGGTCTGGACTACTCCGTACTTCGTACGTACCACGTGCGGAGTTCAGGGTCTGGACTTACTCCGTACGTACCACGTGCGGAGTTCAGGGTCTGGACTACTGCTCCGTACGTACCACGTGCGGAGTTCAGGGTCTGGACTACTCCGTACTCCGTACGTACCACGTGCGGAGTTCAGGGTCTGGACTACTCCGTACTCCGTACGTACCACGTGCGGAGTTCAGGGTCTGGACTACTCTGTACTCCGTACGTACCACGTGCGGAGTTCAGGGTCTGGACTACTCCGTACCCCGTACGTACCACGTGCGGAGTTCAGGGTCTGGACTACTCCGTACCCCGTACGTACCACGTGCGGAGTTCAGGGTCTGGACTACTCCGTACTCCGTACGTACCACGTGCGGAGTTCAGGGTCTGGACTACTCCGTACTCCGTACGTACCACGTGCGGAGTTCAGGGTCTGGACTACTCCGTGCTCCGTACGTACCACGTGCGGAGTTCAGGGTCTGGACTACTCCGTACCCCGTACGTACCACGTGCGGAGTTCAGGGTCTGGACTACTCCGTACGTACCACGTGCGGAGTTCAGGGTCTGGACTACTCCGTACTCCGTACGTCCTGCGGGTCCGTACGTACCACGTGCGGAGTTCAGGGTCTGGACTACCCGACTCCGTACGTACCACGTGCGGAGTTCAGGGTCTGGACTACTTCCCCGTACGTACCACGTGCGGAGTTCAGGGTCTGGACTACTCCGTACCCCGTACGTACCACGTGCGGAGTTCAGGGTCTGGACTACTCCGTACCCCGTACGTACCACGTGCGGAGTTCAGGGTCTGGACTACTCCGTACTTCGTACGTACCACGTGTGGAGTTCAGGGTCTGGACTACTCCGTGCTCCGTACGTACCACGTGCGGAGTTCAGGGTCTGGACTACTCCGTACCCCGTACGTACCACGTGCGGAGTTCAGGGTCTGGACTACTCCGCACCCCGTACGTACCACGTGCGGAGTTCAGGGTCTGGACTACTCCGTACCCCGTACGTACCACGTGCGGAGTTCAGGGTCTGGACTACTCCGTACGTACCACGTGCGGAGTTCAGGGTCTGGACTACTCCGTACCCCGTACGTACCACGTGCGGAGTTCAGGGTCTGGACTACTCCGTGCTCCGTACGTACCACGGTGCCAGCGTGCGGGTCCGTCCACGCCGACGGCTCGTCGGGGTCGTCGGGCGTCGGGGCGTCGTCGTCGTCGTCGGCCACCGTGTAGTAGTAGGAGCTGAGCCAGCTGTCCATGTCGCCGTCGCCGGCGGCTGCGGAAGGACGCACGTCACGCGCCGCGCATCTGTGACCATGGCGTCATTGTAGTCCAGAACCGCAGCGCGCGCCGCGCATCTGTGACCATGGCGTCATTGTAGTCCAGAACCGCAACGCGCGCCGTGCACCTGTGACCATGGCGTCATTGTAGTCCAGAACCGCAGCGCGCGCCGCGCATCTGTGACCATGGCGTCATTGTAGTCCAGAACCGCAGCGCGCGCCGCGCATCTGTGACCATGGCGTCATTGTAGTCCAGAACCGCAGCGCGCGCCGCGCATCTGTGACCATGGCGTCATTGTAGTCCAGAACCGCAGCGCGCGCCGCGCATCTGTGACCATGGCGTCATTGTGGTCCAGAACCGCAGCGCGCGCGCGCATCTGTGACCATGGCGTCATTGTGGTCCAGAACCGCAGCGCGCGCCGCGCATCTGTGACCATGGCGCCATTGTAGTCCAGAACCGCAACGCGCGCCGTGCACCTGTGACCATGGCGTCATTGTAGTCCAGAACCGCAGCGCGCGCCGCGCATCTGTGACCATGGCGTCTTGTAGTCCAGAACCGCAGCGCGCGCGCGCATCTGTGATCATGGGTCATTGTAGTCCAGAACCGCAGCGCGCGCCGCGCATCTGTGCCATGGCGTCTTGTGTCCAGAACCGCAGCGCGCGCCGCGCATCTGTGACCATGGCGTCATTGTGTCCAGAACCGCAGCGCGCGCCGCGCATCTGTGACCATGGCGTCATTGTGTCCAGAACCGCAGCGCGCGCGGCATCTGTGACCATGGCGTCATTGTAGTCCAGAACCGCAGCGCGCGCCGCGCATCTGTGACCATGGGTCATTGTGTCCAGAACGAGCGCGCGCGCGCATCTGTGACCATGGCGTCATTGTGGTCAGAACCGCAGCGCGCGCCGCGCATCTGTGACCATATTGTAGTCCAGAACCGCAGCGCGCCCGCATCTGTGCCATGGCGTCATTGTAGTCCAGAACCGCAGCGCGCGCCGCGCATCTGTGACCATGGCGTCATTGTAGTCAGAACCGCAGCGCGCGCGCGCATCTGTGACCATGGCGTATTGTAGTCCAGAACCGCAGCGCGCGCGCGCATCTGTGACCATGGCGTCATTGTAGTCCAGAACCGCAGCGCGCGCCGCGCATCTGTGACCATGGCGTCATTGTAGTCCAGAACCGCAGCGCGCGCCGCGCATCTGTGACCATGGCGTCATTGTAGTCCAGAACCGCAGCGCGCGCCGCCATCTGTGACCATGGCGTCATTGTAGTCCAGAACCGCAGCGCGCGCCGCGCATCTGTGATCATGGCGTCATTGTAGTCCAGAACCGCAGCGCGCGCCGCGCATCTGTGACTGGCATTGGTCAGAACCGCAGCGCGCGCCGCGCATCTGTGACCATGGCGTCATTGTAGTCCAGAACCGCAGCGCGCGCCGCGCATCTGTGACCATGGCGTCATTGTAGTCCAGAACCGCAACGCGCGCCGTGCACCTGTGACCATGGCGTCATTGTAGTCCAGAACCGCAGCGCGCGCCGCGCATCTGTGACCATTGAGCCATTGTAGTCCAGAACCGCAACGCGCGCCGTGCACCTGTGACCATGGCGTCATTGTAGTCCAGAACCGCAGCGCGCGCAGCGCATCTGTGACCATGGCGTCATTGTAGTCCAGAACCGCAGCGCGCGCCGCGCATCTGCGGTCATTGAGTCATTGTAGTCCAGAACCGCAGCGCGCGCCGCGCATCTGTGACCATGGCGTCATTGTAGTCCAGAACCGCAGCGCGCGCAGCGCATCTGTGACCATTGCGTCATTGCAGTCCAGAACCGCAGCGCGCGCCGCGCATCTGTGACCACTGCGTCATTGTAGTCTAAAACCGCGGCCAAGGCCGTCACAGCCCTGGATGCACGGCCCTGCATGATTTTGATGGGTAGTGACCAACGTCCACTGAATTCACCCCCCCCCGTCCCCACCCGCTCTGGCTTGCCACCAGACGTCCCAGCAGGCCTGAGGCACATAGTTCTGCAAATCCAACACAAAATTGCGGACAACAATCACAACCCACAGTTTGGCAGTATCAGTTCAAACAAAATTGTGCTCAAATTGCCCTACGGGACCATTTCTGCATGTCATGCAAACATCTGGAGATCTACCAGCCACAGAGCGGCACAGGTGACGCCGGCCGGGCACCTGTGACACGTGTGACGTCACCGGCACGTGACGCGTCGCTGGTGACGTCAGCAGCGCCGGGGTGCGGCTGCCGCTGCGGCTCAGACTCCGACTCCAGCGCCATCATCTGCCACGCGTCGCCGCCCAACTGGATGCCGCTCTGGGCCATCGCTGCCGACAGGTCACCAGGTCACGCAACAGGTCGCCAGGTCACACAACAGGTCATCAGGTCATACATCAGATCGCAAAGTAACACACTAGGTCATGCACCAGATCACCAAGTCACACAACAGGACACCAGGTCATACACCATGCCACAAAGTCACACAATAGGTCACCAGGTAGCACACTGTGTCAGACATGTCACCAGGTCACATACCGTATCACCAGATCGCACACTAGTTCACCAAGGTCGGCAGGTCATTGCACTACGTCAGCATGTCACATACTGTATCACCAGATCACACCCTAATTCACCAGGTCAGCAGGCCACTATACCATGTCACCAGCTCACATACTACATCACCAGATCACACCCTAGTTCACCAGGTCACCAGGTCACCAGATCACACAGTGGGACACCAGGTGTGGTCTAACTCGGCACTGATGCCGTGTATTTGAGCCCAGTCCAGGTCACCGCCGCTGGCGGCTCACAGGTGACATGAGTGGAAGGTGACAGGTGACATGACGGGTCCGGAGCACAGGATCATAGGATCACAATTGCACCACAGGGGCGGGGGTGGTCGAGTGGTTAAGGTGTAGGGCTATGGGTACCACAGGTTCCGGGTTCGACACCAGCGCCGCTCAAGACATATTCCAATCCCGCGGCCCGCTGGCGAAACAGTGTGGGCGGCGCCATTAGCCGTGAATGTGCATAAAGTGTGTCGTGAACCACCCAATAAACAAACAAACAATTGCGTCACGTGCCGGATCCAAGGACGACGCACTTGATGGTGCTATCCTATGACGAACGTACGTGGGGTATCACGTGTGTGACGGCGGGATGGTGCTTCCCATCCCCTTCGGGGTCCAGCACCCCTCCCCACTCACTTCTGCGCACAAACACAGGACCTGAGGACGCACTCTGTACCAAATCCAGTGTCTCGAGACTTGGCTACTTAAACCTGACATCGGAATCCCCTTACACAGTTGCAGCACGTGCAACGGCATGGCATGGGCGTCACTTTGTGAAATTGATTGGGGGGCAGGTGTGAGCCGGTTGATGTTATCGATGACATTCTTCTCCAGAATGGTCATCGGCTAAAAATATCGTCAAGGGGGAGGATCCACTCGAGAGATTTGGAAGGACGTCTCCATTGCCGAAGGCTAAGCTTCGGTCTGAATGAGGCCAAATTATGATGGGGGGAGGGGGCAGTTGCCCTCCTAGTGCAACGAAAGTCGCACCCTTCCGGCAGGACGTACTGCGACATGGCTCGCATACTGGACAACGTGGTCACCTATCGCGTTTCATTGTGGAACAAATACGTAGGATTTTCGGAGAACATGATCCACTTTTGGACACCTACAACGTCAGCACTGAAGTCCTGTAGAGGCTACATGAACATGACAGCAGGATAGCAAACAATGTTTTCTGTGACGGTATAATTGTGGCCAGAACAGTATCTATTAATAGACATTTCTACCGCCAGTGCAGGCAGCACCGATACGAAATTAATTGGTTTGCTTATTGCGCTTGTGGTCGCCCGAATTGCTAATCGTTCTTCGGCATCTGATATGAGGTCGGTGAATGTAGATCTAATCACATACTTCGTATCGCTTTCATCACAATCTCGTACTCGCGCCGCTTCGTCGAATGGCGAGTTTCAAGTGTTCCGTCGTCGTTCCGTCGCACAGCGCTGCTTGGTTGCCGGAACGTAGTTGGCACAATTACCTACACTGATTATATGTATACATACATACATACATACATACATGCATATATGCTTACATACATATATATACATATATACATACATACATACATACATACATACATACATACCTACATCCTACATAACTACCTACATACCTACATAACTGTATACCTGCATGTAGGTATGTAGGTATGGAGGTGCATAATAGGATATTTGTTATCACGATCCCGAATCCACTATGATAGTAAGCATGATACTTGTAAACGGGATACAGATAGGGTCAGACACCACCGACAAAAATTCCCCCCCCCCCCCAAAAAAAAAGTGACATCACTAGGATCTAGGTTTGCATGGCTTACATCATGTGTGTGGCTCTGGGGGTTTCACTTTGAGGGAGATTCGAAGAAACAAAAAATATTTTGAATCAGAAAAGGACAGGAAAATCCGCTAGGACCATCAAGTTGGCCAACCAAAAATCGATTCTTTTAAATTTAAAAATTGAGTTCTCAAATTTTCTTTCATTTTCTAATTGGTGGAGCAGACCAACAAATGTTGTTCAAAGTCAACTTGCTCCACTAGAAAATGCTCACTTTAGCCAGAATCTTAGATTTTAATGCTAATGGGCAAATATACAAAAGTAATAAATAATCAAAAAACGGAAAAAATAACAAATTCTTCTAGTGCGTTTTGTTGCATCCCTAAAGATAAGCAAACACTGAAAGCTTCAGCAAAATGACTATCTGTTAAAGTGCGACGACTGGTTGAACTTTTTTGGAGGTGACCTGACTTGACCTCGACTAACTCGTCGACCCTAGATGACCTGACTTCAAAATTCCGACACATGACAAATTGATGGCGGAAAAGGTATGCCAAATTTCGGCGCCCCGCCGCGCGCCATTCTTCCACTGTCCGCGGAAACGTCAGGGTGGGTCGTCAAGGACCCCAGGACTGCACCGCTTAATCAGGCACACTGGTGACAAACCCCATGCAGTCAAATTTGCATACTACCTACCAATCGCCAGAGGATCACCTCCATACTGCGCGGCCACGTGACATTCCTTGACGTCCCCGTTTACGGAGCCATCCATGCTTACTTCACAGGAAACCTGAAAAGCAAATTGACAAATTATGCAGTTATACAGGGTGGTCCAAAAAACATCACAGCATTTGGGTTCCTCACACCTGACTCCTTCTGATTTGTATGAAACAGTATAGGTCCGGAGCATGTGCAAATATAACTTGTTTCAATGAATTTGCTATCAGACATGATTCAGTACAGCAAGGTGGAGGAAACAAAGGTTGTACAGCTTTCCATATTAACCCAGATGGCACTTGGGGAATGGCATTTCTACTTCAGGTCTTTACGTGGCAAGACCCAAGCACTTCAGATGAGGTGAAACATTCAGCACCTTGAAATAAGCATCTACAGAACCTTTTGCTAGCATTTTTCTAGGGCACTCTATGTCAAGTGGCTGTGACATTACAAAAATACATGTTTGTACCTAGAGTAAAAACCACATATATCCTGCATGAAAATGATGAATTTTTGGCCATAGAATGGACTATTGGCACAAAAATACAGCACTGAGCATCACAGAATATCCTTATTGACGTTTGTCATGTTCCATTTTAATGATGTAATAACTTGCATGCCATTACCTGTGCAACAATCCATAATGTATGCTTCATAGCAAGTCTGGTGTTGGTCTTCATGAAAACCTTGCATTCCCTTTACATTGTTGATGAACACAGTGTATTTCACTTTATTTTGTTTGTGATTACTGTGTAGTGAGTATCGGACAGCACCATGGCTCAACCTGAACTAGACTACATCCCCTTTTAAGAAAAACAAAACAGCAATTTGGAGACATGTTCCACATCATATTTCCTCAAGACTACCAACCCATCTAATCCTAAACTAACATGGTCTGCTCTCTCTGTAAAACAATAAATTCATTCATAATACCCCCCAATAAATTTCAATGTACTCAGGCTTATAAACTTACCTAACCTATGCCTAATAAAACATATGTACTTTGTTTGGATTTTGGAGGAAGAACATATACAAACCTGTAACAAACACCATAATGCAAAATAGTAACACCACTATGGATGTGAGAAAACAATTTTTGGTCTTATACCCATTAAAGGTAGTTTTTTTTCATTTCTATAATTCTTCTTTAGTACAATGTTTATCAGCATTATTAAAACAACTCATTTTTACAAATGGCTACTTTTCAGCTGGCAAAGGCATACTGAAACAGGTTCACTATTTAAATATCATCAACAGAGTAGTATTATCCATACCTGGTGTGTATTAGACAAGTTAAAGAAAAACTTTAATGCTTTTTTAATCAATTCAAAATCTCAATATTTATAAAAACCTCTAAACCCTCATTTATCATGAGAACTTTGTTTGTGGCATAAGCACACACTTATTCCTGACACACAACTCTTGCTACCATACAATGGAACACATTTTGATTGATGCAGCATGCCTTTTGTGATGCTATTATCACTAACAGCCTGATGCTGTTATCACCAAGAAGTCTGAGGAGATTCTGGTTATTGTAGTTAGGATATGTACTACTATAATATACTCATTATGCTATAGTATATTAGTCCAGATGGAATTAAGTTAGGTTATTCTATTCTTATTCTAATTTACATATTGAATGCAGCACTTGAAGTCTGAAAAGTCAAATCAAGCAAACTATTCTCAACAGTGTGAGGATCACTTCTATTGTGCTCCATTGCCTCACAAATCTATTAACCTGTTTTTTGGGACAACCATGCAAGCTTAGAGCTTGTCCAAAAATAGTTCTGAGTCATTACAGTTTGCCAGTGTCATTCCAAGTGTGCAGTCCAGGTATTTGCTTCAGAAACACTCAGTATTTATTCCTGAATTAATTTCTGGGCCAGGATATTCACAACTTTATTCTTGAAGCATTGAAGCTTCATAAACCACAGTAGCTCAGTTGGTTAGAGTGCTGGCCTTTGCTGGTCTCTCCTGTCCTGGAAACACAGGGTTTGAGTTGCTTAATGCACTCACATTTAGCCCCAGCCAGGAGTGTCAGTTGGCAGCTGGCCAGATAAGGCTGGGGACAAGCTGCCGGGCAGCCATGTTGGTGCATTGACAGCACATTAAACTTTTGGTCTAAATTCTGCTGTTGAACTGGAATTCATGGATTGGGTGGTTGGGCCAGGGTTCATGCCAACAAGCTCTGCTTAGCAATAGAACCCTGATTCCTAAAGCCACCCCAGCAACAACTCAGATTAAATTTTTTTTTAAACACAGTCCAAGCTCCATATTAGTTGGTGGTATGACACCAGCAAGGAGGAACAAGTAATATACAGCCCAGACCATCCCAATATTGTATACGAGGCATTTGCAGGGCTAACTTATAAAACACAGTGAACATCACAGCACATAGGTAACACAACATGCTGTCCCTATAACTCAAAAGAAGCATTTGGAGAAAAAGTAATAGCAACATCATCTTAATCACATTCATGAACACCTTAAGCTCAAGCTACAAATTTCCCAGATGCACACCTTTTTCTCTAATTTTTCAGCTCTCACCTGAGTACAAGTTAGTAGACAAACCAGATGCAGCCACATACAAGATATGCCACATCATCAGTGCAAGCATAGCTTTTCCATGTGAGAGTTCCACCCTAGTATCTCACGTAATTATTTGGCTTTCTTTTGAGGAATGTAATTTTCTGACATGGTGCCATTCCCAGAGGCTATTTGCTCAGTGTTCCAAGGTCTGCTATTGTTTTTTTTTAAGGAATTCCACAGCCATGAAATTAATAATTTTCTTCTCAAAGTAGGTACCAAGCCACAGTCTGAACATAGTGCAGGTCGCCCGACACCATGGAAGCACAAATGGACAAGCCAGTGAATAAGGTATGTACATGTTTGGCCATTAAGGTATGTACCTACATGCTTGCAGTGTTAACTCATGAAATAGTTTGCATCATAGCACATTTCCTCTGTATCTTTCCTATGACATCAATTGTATCAACCACAGTTGACTAAAACGTAATACTTTGCAGAGAAAATAATTCTTCATGCCATCTTCTCCACATAAAAAATATTGCACTCACCCAAAATTCGAAGAATCAAATTCAACATTGATCTGCAAGTTTACCTTCAATTGTTCGTCTCCATAAAAAGTGGAGCATCCCATACAGGGTGGGAAACAGGTCATTGTTTGGATTTTTACATCAAGAACACCTACCCTGTCAAAAGCATCCAGAACGCTGATCCTATCCAGACAAGTTTCCTCCCTTCACGACGTGGAAGATCAGCGAATGATGCAACCACCGACCCCACCCACGTACCTACCAACCTTCCAACCTACCTACCAAAAATCGAAAAGCTCGTCGCGCAGCCCCAAGGGCGGCGAAGAGAGGTGCAGGCAAGGCCCTTTACATATGCAGGCGTGCCACGCAATGCAAAGAATTGAAAAAAGGAAACGCAGGATGTTTGGTCTTTGCTGCCAGATCTCGGTAGCACCAATCGTTCGACGCCACAGAAAATCTCAATGGCGTAAAAATTTATTTCGCTTGTCGGACGTCATCAAATCTGTTGTTGTACCAATGGAGAAAACCGGCAAGGCGTCTTGACTGACATGTATCTATGGTCTTGCCCCAACTTAACCCTCGTTCTCGTGTTCGCCCTATCCTCTCATATGGGATGAAATGTTCCATGCTATGTTTTCTGATGGGAGGCACTTCCCTCAATGTTGCTGAAATTTAACGTGGGACCTATGTGCATTTACTGGATACCATAATAAAAAGAAATGCTCCTCCCTCGTTCGTATGGGTAACCTCCCCACCCACAGGCATCAAACTAGCCATGCCCATGCCGTCCCTGAAAGCGCAACGTATATTATCGTTGTTGCGTGGCCCCTATTGGTTGTCCATCCGGAACGGCACATTGTGATTGGCTGCCTGAAGAAGAACGGCACAACGTCTCGCGCAAGACTGGACCAGAACCAGTGTTGCCGTCATGATACGATCGTACCAGATCTGGTACTTTTTCACCGAGTCTGGTACGCATGTACGGCGGAAGGAAATCTGGTACTTTTCGCAGAAATACATTTCTTTCGTGTTTTTGTTCATTTTCAATTCACATTTCCTTCTGAGATGCACAAGGCATTTAGTTGCCAGACTTTACTCATATTCAGAGGGGATGGAGTTAGGGCATACAATTACATCGAGCTGTATCATGTCTACTTTCACTTATCTCCAGCGTGATAGGGCCAGCTCGTACACATGCAAAAGCACTAAATGCATTGTTAAGGCTGTGCTGCTGCCACATCTGAAGAGACACTGGACAACTGAGGGTCACAAAAAGAACGTAGCCGGCTCTGCAGGCTGTGGTAAGCGACCCGCGTTTGTTGCCGCCGCAGAAAGGAGCTATGGCCACGATAAACAGCAGGATAATGTGGCCCAGGGCGAGCTACTGCTGGCGGAGTTCATCGTTGAACATCATCTGCCATTGTCGGTAAACGACCATCTCGTGCTGCAGTCAAAAAGGCATGCACAGGATCAGAAGTGGCAAAAATCCTTAAGTCGACCAGAACGAGGACTATTAAGACTATTAATGATACTACAGGAGCAGAGGAGACGATGAGAGTGAATGCACTCATGCGCAATAACCCATTCTCACTGATCGTGGACAAGACGACCGACAGATCCACTTCCAAATATCTGACCATTGTGGCGCGTGTTCTTGCTACGGTGACGGTAAAACCAGGGACCTGTTCCTGGACCTGATGAAGGTTAAGTATGCAACCGGCCAGGGCCTGCACGAGGCCACGTGACGTGCCGTCAGCGATGTGCCCCAGAAGAACATGATCGGATTTCCGGCCGATAATGCTAGAATCATGATGGGATGTCACCAGTGTGCAGGCACTGCTTAGGAGAGAACCCCCGCACATCTTGATAACTGGATGCACATGTCACTTCTTGGATCTGAGCGCCTCCGCAGCGTGCAGCAAGCTGCCTTCATCCATAGAAGATCTAGCCCGAGATGTGTGCCATGTACAAGATGTACATCGCTGTCCTTAACTACGCTCTCCCACCGATCACTATGGCGAACAAGGTGTTCCAGTCCGAGTCATCCAACATCCAGTATGCACGGGCTGCGCTCCTGAAGCTCTACCTCTCCATGAACAGCAACTGCCTGCGTGCTGAGACAGGTGTGCGACTGGCGGTTGTCATTCTTAATCATCCTAGGATCTTCCTCCGTCTCGAGCAGAAGCACTGTGGCGCCAACAGCGAGGCCATCATCCTCTCAGAGACTGTTCCCCAGGAGGTGGTCCAAGCCTTCCGACTCAAATGGTCTGCATTGGTCAAATGGTAATGGTGCAAGTGGCCTACACCGAGTTCTGTAAGCTCTGTACACCGAGCTCTGATCCGGCGACAATTCGACTTCAGCAACAAAACCAGGGTGCTTCTGGAGCTGCTGAACCCGACCTCGTAAGCGCCCTCCGTCGTGTCACTGGCTCTGAGATTTCCAAATCTCATCGGAGAGACCGAGTACGAGGTCTTGGATTCAGAATGGCGAGGACTCCAGCAGGCAGCGAAGGAGCAGCTCCCGGACGATGAGAAGCCGGCGTGCGAGTACTGGGCGGAGGTGAAGAAGCTTAGGAATGGCAGTGGCGAGCCAGCTATCCAAAGGTAGCCCAGCTGATGCAGGATCTCCTGTCCCTGCCGCATTCCAGCGCGGCCGCCGAGAGAGTATTCTTCAGCCTGAACCTCACAAAGACGCAACAGTGGAACCGCCTCCAGGTGGAACGGCGCCTTCTCTGATCCTCTCCAAGCAGCAAACCACGACCTTCTGCTACGAGTGGACGCCCACGACTTCCATAAAGTAAAAAATGAATCACCAATAACAAATGAACAAACGCACGTTCCACTGTAGGTTCATTCCAGTCTTTACTCCTCTGTCTCGTCCTTATGTCCTGCGATATTAAATAAGGGTCAGGATCCAGAATATGCTGGTGGTAAAAACTTATGAACAATGACTGACTTTTCTTATTTCTATGTGATACCGATAATATATGTCTTGCTCATTGTATGTGTATCGTCATAATTGAAATTATTAAAAACATCATTGTATGTGCATCGTCATTTTATCTTTTTAGTCATAATTGAAAACTGCTTTCACCATGCAGCATCAGGAGTCTAAGATTGAACTTGTTCTGACTTCTGACAATTCATACCAACGTATCTAGTGAACACCTAAAACAACGGGAAAATTATCTAATTTGCTCTCTTAGCCATGCAATTGCCGAACATTTGCCTACTTTTTATGGTACGAATTTAGATACATTTTGGCTTCTCATCTGGTACGAAATATAGCCAAACTGGTACGATTTGGGTGGGACCCTGGTACGCTGTAAAATCGGGCCGCGGCGGCTGTGACCAGAACTCCACAGAATTGCGTGGGGCTGGGAGGCGCGCGTCCTCCGGCCGAGACTGTGGCGGAGCGCTGGTGCTGCCGTGATTGTGGGTACTGAGAACATCCTGCGGCTAACTGAACATCCAAGCAATGATTGGTAAGTTAGGACTGTGACGACTTCCAGCCAGACGCCATAGTATGGCGGGCGACTGCAAGTGGTGAGCCATCTTGGATTGTGGGTTGTGGAAAGGGTTTACCGTTCCCCCGGGTTGTTTCCGCGCCCATTCTCGTCAACTGCCGAGTCTAATTTCAAGAAACCAGCACCAATTGGTGAGTTTGGTTTGACTTTAATGGAGCTTTTGGTCGTGGTGACACACCGTAATGCACAGCTGTTCAGTTATTCATGAAGTTGCTAACGGCCATGTTGGAAAATGGTCCCGCGCCCATGCCCTTAAACCGCTCGACCGGACTCCATGAGGCCTGATGAATCCATGCAGGATAGTCGATTTACGTAGGGATTGACAATGAATATGTTTACCTTGGGCTTAGGCGAAGGTCGTAAAACATGCATAAATCTATTTTCGAGGCCATTCCCCACGCCCATGCTACGAAACTTTCGAACTGAACTTCATGAAACCTTCACCGGTCTACGTGGAGTGGTCGATAGAGGTACTTGATGAATATGGTGATCTTTGCTTTCGGTCAAGGTAACACAAAATGCATACAACTTCTTTATTGGTGGTTGCCAACTCCATGCTCAGAAAGTACGTACCGAACCGAATTTCATGATACCTTCACCAATTGCAATGGATGTAACGGTATCATGATGGATATGATTTGAAGTTCTGAATATGGTGACATCGGTTTTGGTATAAGGTCATCAGAAAGGCACAAAGCTGTTTTAATGAAATTAATGCATAAGGTGACCTTGATTTGGGTTTCATGTCATAAAAAAATGCGCAAAACTGCTTAAGAAATGCTCCTTCATGCTGTTCAGCCGTTAGCTCTATTTCAATTTGTGCGGTTTTTCTGCACAGCTACCTACTTGGAGAATGTTGGTACCGGGCAAGAACATTATGGCAACATTATGGGCAATATTATTGACAGTTTTGTATGGATTTTGATCGCATTAACCTAACAGTGGTCACCATATTCAAAAGTCGTAATTATTTCGCCCACCTCACCGTCGATTGGTGAATGCTGAAATTCAGTTCAGGGAGTTCCGGGACATGAGCATGGCGACAACACTTCAAACGAGTTTCATGTATGTTTGGTGGCCTTGACCTAAACCCAAGGCCACCATTTCAAAAGTTTGAAGTATATCGATCACGTCACGGCGATTGGCGATGGTTTAATGCAATTCGGTCTGGCAGTTTGCCAGCATGGGCGTGGCCCAGCATGGGCGTGGCAATAATGAAGACAAAAGATATACTTATTCGACGACTTTAGGTCAAGGTTGGGGTCACTATAGTGTACATTCCAAGTAAATCGGCTATGCTGTATCGATTGGTGAGGCGTTCATGATTTTCGGACCAGCCGTTTTGGAGGTTGGGCGCGGAAACATTTTCCCAATTTTCAGCTCCCATTTTATATGATAGTTTAACAGCTCTGCATCGCGGTGACGGTCAACATATTCAACTTGTCCAAGTAGATCGATTACAATGAGTCGACTGATGAATGCTTCATGAAATTTGGCCTGTAGTTCAGGAGCATGGGCGCAGCAACAACTCGGGGCGACAGGGCAAGCCAACTTCGGAAATATAGCGCTAGCCGTAACGAACGCACGTGACGAGGTTCATTCTACAACGTGCACGGTCTGTACCCATGTACGTAGTGAGTGTACGTATGGACGGTCTCTGCCGACCGTTCGGCAGTGGAACGTGCATATTTTCTGTACCGGCTGGGATGGAGTGGAGACCGATTGTGACCTGGTTTGCGGCGTGGAGCTATCGTGGTGCCATCTCCGTGGCTCCAGTTCGTCGGAATCCCTTTCAGTTGTTTCTGGGAGAGAGGCGAATACGACAGGCGCTGGGGGGGGGGTCCCCAGTGTCCCCTCAGGATTTCGGTCAGAGTTGCGCATTGAAAGAGGTCTGACCCTCAGTGTGCTTTAATGCCCCTCAAATTTGTCGGCCAGAAGCGCCCATCCAGAGACAAAGCTCCATGAGGACAATTCCAGATAGTCCAACTGGACATTCTTGCGAGTCTCAAATTGCGTATTCCCCCTCCTTGCTCTTTCATGGACAAATTTGATTGCGGCATGCAACCCACATGATAGTGTCAAGTAATCTGAATGCAACAATAGCCAGCGGCACTGACCGCCGGCAACCGTGCAGTCGGGTTACAAGGTGTACCGACGCCGAGGCTCGAACCCACCGCCTCCCGTACGGATGGCGGACGCCTTAACCAACCGCGCCAAACGCGGACGTAACAGGCGCCGAATACGCGGTAGACTGGCGAGAGCATGCCGACTATGGATATTTTTGTTTCCCCAACGATCCCCGACCAAGTGTCGTATGCGGTTTACACGCCACCCAAATAAAAATCCGTGGCTGGTCGCTGTATGGCCAATGCAGTCGACGCGCCCCTGGACTCCAATAACAACAACTAATTAAAATCCGCACCGGAAGGGTAAAAGTATGCACCAGGAAGCTCGAATAAGCGCACCAAATGCAAAAAAAGCAACGTGGCAATGAAATCAAGCCGCCGCAGGAAGCGACAATCCTAAAAAGAACCAAAAAAAAAATCATAAAAAAGGAACCATTTTAAAATTGAACCAATAAAAAAATGCACATTCACGATAAGCACCAACAACTTTCCACACTTCCTTCCCACCGCGGTATTTTGAACCACATAGGACAATGGCAACTTAATTTGAATTTGGCAACAGTATTTTTTGGCGCGGAAAATACAATAGCTGCCAAATGTGTCGCAATCTGTTTATTTCGCATTTGTTTCTCCAATTGTTGTGATTGTCTTTTTTTCTGTGCTTTGAGGTCATGTGTGAAATGTCTGTGGATTATCGGCGGGTCCGCACTGGGCACCGCCCCCCCCCTCCTCCTGCCCCCATTCCAGCACCAGTGTCGTACCACAGCCAGTGGCATAGGAGCGTTTCAAGAAGAAGTGGTGGTGGGGGAGGGGGAGCTAAACCAGCTTTTGAAGTGTATTCTTCCCGTGCATCGTCGTGTAAATGTTAAACTGCCGTGCAAAGTGCTTGTGGCAGGGCCCCTTGGCATGTTCCTACGCATGTGACCACAGCCGCACCAGCCGCGCCGCTGCCCCCACCCCCTCACCGACGGCATCTCGTCGAAAGTGCCATACTTTGCAGTCTGCACTTCACGGAATGTCCTGCCCCGGATTATAATTGGCACAGGTTTGGCGTCAGAATGTGAAACTAGCTGTCAAGGTTCGAAGTCCGAGCGCTTTCCTTCCTCGAAGCCGAAGTACACGTTCGCGACCAGGTTCGTCGTGATCGATCGCCGACCACAATGTCGTCCCAGCTTATGATAATTATCAAGTTCTCGCTATTCAGGGCACGCCTGTCTGTCGCTCCCATTAGGTTCGCACCTAGGTGGATACCTTGTATTGGCCAATCCGGAAGGGGAGGGGCATTGACGGACATAGGCGGAACGGGGTGGTGTCCCCAAGAGGTCGCTCTTTGACGAACGTTTGCACTGAAGGGACATTTTCTCTAAGTCTAGGAGCGTTTCATTAGACAACGTTCAGCGGACCCGATGGATGCTAACTATCCAATTTGTATTTTTGTTTTCTCAATGTGATATTCTAAGGGTAAATGTACAGCTCTAGCCTAACCCGACGAAGCTCGACCTAATTTTTCTCAAGAGAAAATTGTGTTGAATCGTTTTTCCCAACTTAAAACAGAAGAAGACGGGATTGCTTGGTAAAGCCAAGCAATCCCGCCTGGATTCCTTGGCCTAACCAAGCCTAACCACCATATGTGCTTCATGAAGGTAAAACGCTTGTGAAACGTATCTTGCGGACACATTGAACTGTAATAATACCTTCTTTAAGGCGGTATGTAGGGAACATATATGAGGACGAGTAGCGTGGGGGGTAAGTCGATCTTCTCACAATCGAAAGTTTGTGGGTTCAAATCTTACCTGTCGCTACTCTTCGCTCGCGACCAATCGGCGTGAGAGATTGGCTGGGCTGCATGACTCAATGATCGATGAAACCAATACCCAACCAATACCCAACCAATAAGTAAAACCAATAACCAACCGAGGAACATATACCCGTACGGTACGCACCAAGTGTGGCGATCATATGTAAGGTCGCTAAACGCTATGTGTAGAGACCGTACGCCCGGACTAGTCAGGTCGTTGATGTTGCACCCTTCATTAAGTGCATGTGTTGGCTGTGTATGACCTCATTCACAATTTGTTTATATTTTATATTTTTAGCTCAGTGGAATACTGGGGACATGTACCCCCTCAAATTTGTCGTCCAGAGAGGGGGACGTTCTGAGAGGAAAATGGATCCCTTGGAAGGAAGGTGCCCCTTTGGAAGGTTCGAGTGCACTTAACTCCTAGAACTTCCCACCAGAGGCGCCCTCTAAGTACTTGTGTAGTGTCCCTCCTGCGAAGAAGTGGCGTCCTTCCAGACAAGTGCCCCCATGACTGGATTGCTTGACATAATATGAGCCATAATGACTTCGTGTAAACTAAGGTCGCGCTCCCTATCCGTTTTATCTTTCTATACTCCGTAGATGAGGATGGACATCCTGTGTATGATTACGTTTTTACATTTTAAATTTGATCCGAGTTCTTGATGGGGTGGCTATGAACCAGGGTCTTATTGCTAAGCAGAGCTTGTTGTATGAACTATCATACAACAAGCTCTGCAAGCCCTCAAGCTCTCAACACTCGACCCATAAATTCCAGTTCAACGGCACAATTTTTACCGAAAGGTTAACGTGCCGTCAACGCACTGACACGGCCGTCCGGTAGCTCGTCCCCGGCCTTACCGGGCCAGTTGCCAACTGACCCTTCCAGTCGGACGTCTAAATACGAGCGCGCGAAGCGACTCGGACCCTGTGTCGCCAGGGCAGAGGAGACCAGAGCAGGCCAGAGCTCTAACCAACTCCTCTACCGGGGTGACTGTTTTAACCCGCGCCGTCTTTCCGGTCAAATCCTCACACCCCGTCTCGGGGGGGGGTTGAAGACCCCCTCTAAAATCCAAACTAAGCGTCGCACGAAAACGAAAGAGGTGTGATCGGAAAGCGCTCGACGAGTAGGGTCCGGGTCCACCCTCCAAAACAATTTTTCCCCAAAAGTGACGTCACCAGGGGGGCTATATTTTCACGATTTCTCACGACTTACATTACGTTTTTGACTCTGGGAAGTTCACTTTGGGGGATATATGGAAAAACGAAATTCATTTGAAATGAGAAGGGCAGGGCGTCTTGAAGACATTAAATATTCCCCATATGATCACAATTTGAAGCTCTTTCGACTAAGACCAAAATCGCCCCGGTAACTAACATACTTTGTCCGCTACGATTTATGGCCAGTTCTTTCCTCGAGTTATCACAGTGTGCGCTGTTTTGATGCGGGTGGGGTGAGGTCTCCAGGGACGTCGGTCCCGCAGCACGCGCGCCCGGACATGTCTGCTTTCCGGTGCCAGCATGGCGCCAGCCCGACCCGGGCCACGGCTCTTTGTTTACATGATCCAACTGCGCAGCGCGATCGGCGCCACGTCCAATGTGTCGAGTTGTTTATACTCGACAGAAAATAGTCGTGCAGTAATCCGGTCGGCAACCACGCCGGGCTCATCCAATCTTCAGGCTTGTGCATATGTGCCGCATCACGCATCGCACAGTCCTCGATATGCGGCTCAGCATCGGTGAAATCAATCTGCTGAGGTCCGCGTGCGTCATCACTTCCGGTCGCGTCATCTTCCTCCGCGACATCTCGCCGGGTCGCATGGCCATGCCAATGAAACTGTGCGCGCTGCTACAGTACAAATACTGTAACTCTTGCTGTTTGTGCTGTATCGAGGGTGGGAAATATGAACGGCACGGTATGAAAAAGCCAGCATTACTAGAAGGATCTTGTTTTATTTCGTATTTCCCCAGCATGCGCTTTCTCCGTAAGCTGCTCGGACTCCGATCGTTAGCCGCGCTCGTTGGTTGAACCCCGACCACGCTGGTCCAAGGCTTGTCCACCATCCAAGGCTTGCCAAGCCTTGGATCTGAACCACACCACCCTATCGGTAAATTTCAATTCAGTGGATAATGTCGTGACCAACCTTTAGTGTTTGGGCACGTTTAACTTGTCGGTTGCCAGGAGGATCAGCTGCATGACTAACGGCACCTGACACCTGACCTGTGTATCGGTCACACATGTCCTCGTACCATGTCCTCGTACCATGCTCCGATGTGTTACTCTGTCCCCTACCGGCGGGGGAGTGGTCTAGGGGTAAGTTGCCCGTTTCACAATCGAAAGGTTGTGGGTTCGAGTCTCATCTGTCGCTACTCCTCGCCCGCGGCCAATCCGCGTGAGAGATTGGCGACGCTACATGACTCAACGGTCGATGTGTCGTAAAACCAATAAGCAACCAACCAACCAAGCAATCTGTCCCCTACCAGCTCCACTCGCGTTCGATTCGCGGACAAAGCTTCCCAGACACGCGCCGTTATTTTCCCGGCCGGCCAGCGCGCCGCGCCGACGAATGTTTACCCTGTCCGATAAATTGGGCTCAATCACCCCAGCCCTGCATGATAACAGCCCTGCAGCTTCGCCTCAGCTCACCACCGCGCAGTGGGCGCTACATAACCAGTAGCCGTTGATGAGCCCCAAAGCCCAAATATTCAATCAATCTATCAATCACCACCTCGCAAACGCCGTCGTGATTCGCCGCGCATCCAAAACTGTCACCGATACCGCCTTCGGACAGCCCTTAAAATGTGGCGCACTGGATGTTGTTTAAATCAGCCAACCCCAAGCCTTGTGCTTCGCTGAGCCAGCCGGGGATAGCCTGTGAGTGGTCAATAGGTAATTAAGAGGATCCCGGTTCATGTGCAGGCATACTAAGCAACCTACTTACTAATGGTTAAGAATTGTTTGATTCCGATTACTTCGTCATTCTTGGATACGCTAAAAAGGGTCCAGCGCAAAGCTGCCAGATAGGCTTATCAGAGGCCTGAGGAATTTAGAATATGGGGAAGGGCTTACGCCTGTACATATGTACTCACTTATGCGTAGGATATAGAGGGGTGATGAGGTTGCGTCACTAAAGATGGCTAAACGGCTACCTGTCGATCTGAATAATGTTGTTCGACTTCGAGAAGCATATAGGGGACATCATGTCAGGTTCCACGAATAGTGGCGTAGGTCATTTGAATTCGGACAAGTTTTCAGTCGATGGGTGGTTAATTGATGTAATAGGCTGCCATTTGATGATGCAGTTGAGGCTTACGTGAAGAAAAAAACTCGTTTTATAAATTATCTCGACTCAAGAATTTTACTGCGTCGAACGCAATAGAGTGCTCTTTGCACTCTAATTCTCAGAGAACCTCTAGAACACCCTCCCAACCACTCAGTGTCACAAAACCGGACGCGACCCTTGCTGTGTTACCTAACGCCATCCAATCCTGAGCTGCCAGCACAACGTTACGACCAGTCGTAACTTCCAGACCGTGTCCTCCAGCGTCAATGCAAGCGCACCCCCCCCCCTCCCACACACACACATATATATATATACATCATGTATGTTTGTGTGTGTGAGAACACAGCGATGGGATAATAATTTTAAGAGGAACGTTTCGCTCACGCCCTTCTCAAGCTACCTCCCAAATGATTTGATCAGAATAGCTTGAGAAAGGCGTGAGTCGAAAGGTTGCTAATACAATTATATTTCCACTGCTGCCAGTAAGATCTCATCATCGGTACGGCGCGAGCTTTAACTGATATATGGACGATAAGCGTATTGTTCAATCAGGCGCATCTGTTGAGTGGAGACGGACAACGTATTTGGCATCTGGCACGTCTTCTGTACGGAATATCGAATACCGCTGACACTGCTGATCTCGAAGCGGTATATAAGTGTACAGGACACGCGCAGCCGTCGACCCCCCACCCCCAGAGCCGGCGCAGGGCCGTGCACACCTCTACCACCCGGTGTGCAACGGTTTCCATTTATGGACGCCCAGCGGTTTCCATTTATGGACGCCTAGTTTCACCTGCCCGCCCGACACCGCTTGCGTTTGCGCCCGCACGGTTCCCGGCGGCGGTGCCCCCCCCACAGGGGACGAGTAGTCTAGGTGTAAGTTGCTAGTCTCACAATCGAAAGGCTGTGGGTTCCAGTCTCTCCTGTCGCTACTCCTCGCCCGCGACTAATCGGCGTGAGAGAGTGTCGACGCCACACGACTCAACGGTCGATTTGTCGTAAAGCCAATAACTAATTACCGGGCGGTGCCCCCCCCCCCATCCCGTCTCGGCCGTCTCGTGCGACGTACCTCCACAGCCGCCGTCCTCCTGCGCGGTCCGGTCCGCTCCTGGGACGCGGCGCACCCAAGCCAGGAGCAGGACCAGACAATTTCTGGCCACCCAAGAATCAATTTTTTAATTGAATTTTTTTTAGCTTCCAAGTTTTCTTTAATTTTCCTCTTTTAATGGGTATGGCGGACCGACAAATGTTCGAGATCAACTTGCTCCAGTGAAAATGTTTACATTAGCCATAGCCTTCGTTTTTAACTATAATGGGCAACTCTAGCCGCAACGGGGCGAGCAGGCTGGCAGGCAGACCACACCGGCTCTGGGGTCACCCTCCGGTGACGGCGACATAGGCCTTCGAGGCCCTGAGGAGGGGGAGGGGGCCGGGGCTCCCGGCTTCGCGCTATCAGTGAGTGGGACACAGACCGCACACATGTTCGGCCGACGACGACACGGTCGCCCGGAGCCCTCGAGGTCGGCCGAGGGCACCGACCACAAGGTTCTCGGGGACGGCTTCTGCAACTGGGTCTGCGACTGGACCCAGATCTGGATCTTTATTCAGGGTCTGCAGTTGTGTTTTCCTTCAGAGGCGAGCGCCCGACATGGCGTCGGCCAGATGACCGCCGGTGCTCTCCGGTGCTCTCCGCCGGTGCTCTCCGCCGGTGCTCTCCGCCGGTGCTCTCCGCCGGTGCTCTCCGCCGGTGCTCTCCGCCGGTGCTCTCCGCCGGTGCTCTCCGGTGCTCTCCGCTTGCGAACCGACATGCTCGGCGAACGCGCACACTTCGGCCAACGCGAAGATCGCGCGGACGAAGCTGGCCGGCAAGTTTCCCCGTTTAGCCGACCGCGCGTCTCGAGCCGGCGTTTCTGCACAATCGGCTTCCGTCTCGGCCGGAAATATCCGTCCGGCCGGGCGTCCGGACGGCGTCAACGGGACGTGAGAGCAGAAGCCCGCCGGACCGGTCATCCGATCTGGATTAGACCGGCTGCGCGCGCCAGCCCTGTCGCGTGGCCGAACCCGTCGGACCGGTCTCCGCGCAGACGCGTCGGTGCGCGCCGTCTCTGCGGCGGCGAGGACGGCGACACGGCCGTCGTTCCCAAAATGTTCTTAGTGGAGTCCCCCAGGGGTCAGTACTGGGGCCACTACTGTTCGTTATATTTGCAAATAGCGTTGAAAGCGGCCTAAGCAGTAAAGTTGTGAAATTTGCGGATGATTTGAAGGTCTTTAGGGCAATAACAGGTCAGGATGGCCTGTTATCACAATCGTCGTTCCCGGCGACGCGGCGTCGTCCCGACGTGCTCCACCGCCGAGGAGGTGCACGGCTGCGGCCGGCTCGAGATGCACGCGGCGTCGTGATGCGCGCGCTTGCGCAATGTCGGCTCAGAGTGAACTGCGCGCGGGGTCGTTCGGCGCGACATCTGATTGCGCAAGCCCCGAGCGGAGCCCAGCGGAGCTGACGCCTACGTCAGGCGGCTGGTGGCAGACCACTGTAGCAGACCACTGTAGCAGACCACTGTAACAGACCGCTGTAGCAGACCACTGTAGCAGACCACTGTAGCGAACCATTGTAGCAAACCACTGTAGCAGACTACTGTAGCAGATCATTGTAGCAAACCACTATCAGACCATTGTAGCAGACCACTGTAGCAGACTAGTAAACCACTGTAGCAGACCACTGTAGCAGAACACTGGCAGACCGCTGGCAGACCACTGTAGCAGACCACTGTAGCACTGTAGCAGACTACTGTAGCAGACCACCATAGCAGACCACTAGTAAACCACTGTAGCAGACCGCTGGCAGACCACTGTAATTGACCACTGTCAGTCAGTTATGCGGGCTGTAGGGCGCTTCGACCAGAATTGATCATTCGCGCCCTAAATAATAGACCACTGTAATCGACCGTGCAACCTGCCACCAGAGGGCAGGACAAAAATGTAAAGATGGCGGCTACATTAGCGATAAACAATTCACGTAGGGTGTTCAATGATACAGTCTGAGCTTACTTGAGAGTAACACAGATGGATCCTACTCCACCGAAAGTATCAATTGTGCAAATATCACAGTATATCGGCAATAAGTGTTATGCCATTGTGGGGGAGCCGTACTAGATTCAGAACACATTAATGCTTGTGGTATGATTGGGAAAGAACAGGGCAAGGTTACAGTGCAGGCACTCTGCGTAAAATCCAGCCACCTACGCGGGAAGCCCCATGCTGTGGTGGGGTGTGGGAGATTCTGGGTACAGTGTTTCTGCAAAGCTGGTCTCTCAGAAAGCTGCAAGCATTGCATTGCTCTGCTACTATACGTAAACAGGCGAGGAAAGTGAAGGGTTGAATGATCATTGTGATTGACAAGAACTGCGTACAGATGCAATATTAACCCGCTCTGTCTCGGGGGTCTTCAATCGTCTCCCTCAGGTTTTTCGCGGATAGCGGACGAACGGCGCGGTGCAGCGCGCCCAAATTTGGCATGCCTTTTCCCACATCAATTTGACATGCTGATTAAAAAATTTTAGGTCAGGTCATCTAGGGTTAACGAGTTAGTCAAGGTCGAGTGAGGTCACCTCCAAAAAAAGGTCAACCAGTCATCACGCTTTAACGAATATATAGTTTAATGAATCTCAGCATTTGCTTATCTTTAGGGATGCAACAAAACGTACGAGTGGAATTTTTTCATTTTTTTCGTTTTTGACTACATATGAATTTTGCGTATTTGCCAAATTGCAGTTCAAATACAGGATTCTGGCTAAAGTAAGCATTTTGTATTAGGGAATGTTGACTTCGAATAACGTTTCTCGGTCTGCTCTACCCATTGGAAAAGGAAAATTAAAGAAAACTTGAAAATTCAAAATTTTGAAAGTTCAAAATAAAATTATTTGTGGGGGCGATAAAAAAATTATACCCCTGGTCGATTTCGCTGTCCTTTTCTCATTCCAAATAATTGTTTCATATATCCCCAAAATGAACTCCACAGAGTCAAAAACATAATGTAAGTCGTGAAAAGTCGTGAAAATCTAGCCCCCCTGGTGACGTCACTTTTGGGGAAAATTGCTTTGGAGAGTGGACCTGGATCCTACTCGTCGAGCGATTTCCGATGACACGTCTTTCGTTTTCGTGCGATGCTTAGTTTGGATTTTAGAGGGAGGTCCTCAGAAACTAGGGTCCTCCAATATGCAGAAACCTGAAAATTCAAATCAACTGATTCAAGGAAACAGTCCACATGTTCAATGTCCTGAGTGCAACCAAGAAGGGACCTTGTGGCTCATACTTGCACTGCTATTTTTATGTCTTATGTCATTATGTTATCTGAAATATGTTGTTATGATGGAAGCTCATGCACTTTGGTATTGCTTGCACAACACCAACCAAAAGAACCAATGATATGCAACAGCAACATTTTGATTGATCCGCTAGTGGTCACACAACACTGGTATCCACCATGATAATTTGTATGCACTATCAAGCTCCTTTTAAGGTAAGAGAGAAATGCGACGAAATATTCAGATACTTGTATTTGTATTCAGATAGGCATTACAAGAAAACAATTTGTAGCAGCATACTTCTTAAAATGACTAAAATGATGTTAAGTTTGGATGCAAAATAAATCCATCGCATGTTTTTTTTCACCATAAAGCAAATGAGATTAGGCTATACTTGGTTGCTTCTATTTTAATTTGCACATGTTTAGAAGTGTTTGTGGATTGTTCGAAAATAATTCATTTCAATTCTTCTCCCACATTTAAATATTGCGCTAGGGTATGTTCTAAGACAGGAAATTTGTGTTTAAGGTGTTTTATAATTTGGTGGAATTTTTTTCCAATGCAATGGTTTTGGATGTAATCAACGTGATGTGACCACCCATGTGCAAATTCTACGTTTTCATTTTGCATGCAAAATAACACCAACAAAGGGACATTGAATTAGGTACCATAGCTGCATGACCACTGCAGTCCATTCGCCCCAAACCCCAATAAACAAACAAGAATTAGGTAGCACAGATAAAAAGTAATCTAACAAAATAATATAGATTAACCTAACCCATCTCCCATGTACGGGACAAACAAATTGAAGAAAAAAAATTTAGCATGCTAAGTTTTTCACTTATGTTCCAAACTGAAAACCAAACTAACTAACCTGGCCAAACGTACTTTGGGAAAAGAAGCTGACTAAAGAAAACAAATATGTATAAACAATTTATAACTTCCCAAGCCTTACCTAACCAATACAACAACACCCTTGAAGTCTGCTTCATGGAGACAAATGTATGAAGGACTTGTCTTGTTGATACCATGTCTTGTTAAGTCATGTTAATAAACGAGGTCTCGTTGGTCGATGTTACCATCGCCTTCGAGAATCGAGCCGCCGCGTTGCGTGCCGCTGCCGACGGGAAGCTGGCGAAGTATGCCCCCTCGTGGAGCAGCTCCGCCAGCAGGGCAAAACTGCCTCAATCCACGCCTTCGTCGTGGGCTCCCTCGGCACCAAGTGCCGAGTGATTGAGACCGTGCTCAAACAGTTGCGCGTTAGTCGCTTTCACGCGAAGCTGATGGCTGCATGACCACTGTAGTCGGTGCGCCCCTAAGCCCCTCCCCCATGCGAAGCTGATGCGTCAGCTGATGGTGAGCGACATCCTGAGGTGGTCCCATGACGTGTACGTCGAGCACGTCACCGGGCGCCGCCAGTACCAGCAACCCGCGGCCGTACGTCACGACCGCTGATAGGCAGGTGTTGCGCCATACGATGCGGGGCCCTGGGTGGAAGGGGCGAGGGACTCTCGATGGCTCCGCCCTGGGGGCTCCTTGTCCTTCCCCAGAACCCACCCGCCCTTCGGGCGTTGCGGCGGCGGCTGGCGCTGCCTGGAGCAGCGCTGGGTGCCGCCGCCCCGGCCTTTTGCCCGGCCGCATGCTCGTGCGGGCGTGCGTGACGGTCGGGCCGCGGGGTGGCGCGCCGACTGTGTTGTGTTGGCGCGCCGCTCCGGGCTGGGGCGCGTGGTGTCTACGCCGGGCCGGTCTTGCGGGCCGCGGCGTGGGAGGTGTTTTTTTGTAACGTTTTGAACGATTGTGTTTGTTTTATGGCGGCCGTCTCTCGGGCCACGGTTTTTATGGCCCTTTTGGCCGCAGTGGCCCACTTTTTACTTATCTGTTATTGTTTGTTGTATTGTCTTGTTGTGTTTTCATTGTTTTGTTATTATTTGTTTAATTAGCACAATACTTCCTGTAATTCATATAGTTTAACACAATACTTCCTATAAAAACCACCATACGTTTTCTTCGAAATAAATTCACCTGCAACCCCTTTTTTATCTTTTTTTAAATAAATTTGATCCGAGTTGTTGCTGGGGTGGCTTGAGGAACCAGGGTTCTATTGCTAAGCGGAGCTTGTTGCGTGAACCCTGGCCCCACCACCCGATCCATGAGCTCCAGTTCAACGGCAGAATTTAGACCGAAAGTTTAACGTGCCGCCAATGCACCGACACGGCCGCCCGGTAGCTCGTCCCCGGCCTTATCGGGCCAGCTGCCAACTGACACTCCCGACCGGGGGCTAAATGCGAGCGCGCGAAGCGACTCGAACCCTGTGTTGCCAGTACAGGGGAGACCAGTGCAGGCGAGCGCTCTAACCAACTGAGCTACCGGGGCGGCAACTGAAACGAACTGAAAAACATACATTTGAACCAGAATTGAGGGGTCGCATCATCTTAGTTAGTTTAAGAAGTAAGAAGAGACGTCACCCAAGCCTCAGGAGACGTTTTAGAACACTGACATGAATAGGCCTTGATAATGCATACCAACACCAATGCATATTTGTAAGCTGATGCAGGCAACGCACTAGGAGGCAGATTTACCAATTGTATTATGGCGGGGGGACACTTTTCGAGGAGAGGTATCCAGTATCCAGAGGTAGCACCTTTTTTTACCTTGCTGGGATTCTCTCAGCAGAGGAACGCTTTGAGTGGGGGTGGGTGCACTCAAGCATCCTGAGGGGCAGCCCTTTTCACTCAAAGAGAGGCTGTCTGCCTGGCTTGGTTGTGGCACACATGGCCCAATGGTCCACCACTGCAATGCATATTTGTGCAGTTACGAGTGCCAAGGAGCACCAATGCTCATTAATGGCTAGTGCTATGCGTAACCTCAGTGGTAGCCATTTCCATGTATGCCACTCTGAGTTAGGGGACGAGTGGTCTAGGGGTAATAGTGGTCTAGTGGTCTAGGGATCCGGAATTCAGTCAATTCCAAGACCTGGGATGACAAAAAGGCTGTTTGTGGACTTTTAATATCCAAAACATCATCTTCAGACAATTGTCTCATTTTTATCGGTTCGAGTTCGAAGAAAGATGTTTTACAATGAACTGCTCCGCGACCAGGTGCTGGATGTGCACTGAAAAGTGCAACTTGTGATCCTGGTGTCACCGACGTGAAGAAGTATATCGTTTCCGCATAAGATAACCCACACATGTTCATCTTCACATCTTGTATTGCGACACACAAATTCAACCCCGTCCAAGATGGAACTGGTCATGATTGGGTCGGTTTCATGTGCAGATTTTGAAAAACACCGCCCTGATTGCAAACGCCGTTCAATGATGGAATATTGGATGATATTTTGAACCAAATCTGTTATAGCCAAAACCGCTCGAACTTAGGCAAGATCTATTGTGAACAAATGTGATGTACTGAAGCAGTTTTTGGTTGATATAAACGTAAAGTGGCATGTTGGAGCTGTTCCTGAAAGCGCGGTCAGGTAGGTCTTGTGAAGCACACAGTCGGGCCGTTCGTTTCCGGTGCGCCGGGTGCTGTAATCCAGGTGGCAAGGTCAGGTCAGGTCAGGTCAAGAACCAGCGAGCTCGGGTGCCTGACCGGCGACCTGCTGAGGCCGACAGAGAGCCACTGGGGCCTCTCCAAATGTCGTGCCGTGTTGGCCTGGCGATTAAAACCAGTCCGGCGTCGCACACGTCTCACTCCACGCTCCAGCTGCGTCGTTAGTTAGTTAGTTATTGGAGTTTAGGGGCGCATCGACTACATCGGTCATGCAGCGCCCATCTCCAGAGCTGCGTCGATCCACCTTTGAAGCTTGCCGGCCGGAAGATGCCGGCCGAGACTACGGTACTCCAGGCAGATAGGCCGAGAGTTTACAGTACTCCAGGCAGATAGGCCGAGAGTATACAGTACCCCCGGCAGATAGGCCGATAGTTTACAGTACTCCAGGCAGATAGGCCGAGAGTTTACAGTACTCCAGGCAGATAGGCCGAGAGTTTACAGTACTCCAGGCAGATAGGCCGAGAGTTTACAGTACTCCAGGCAGATAGGCCGATAGTTTACAGTACTCCAGGCAGATAGGCCGAGAGTTTACAGTACTCCAGGCAGACAGGCCGAGAGTTTACAGTACTCCCGGCAGATAGGCCGATAGTTTACAGTACTCCAGGCAGATAGGCCGAGAGTTTACAGTACTCCAGGCAGACAGGCCGAGTTTACAGTACTCCCGGCAGATAGGCCGAGAGTTTGTACTCCGCAGATAGGCCGATAGTTTAAGTACTCCGGGCAGATAGGCCGAGAGTTTACAGTACTCGGCAGATAGGCCGAATTAGAAAGTGTTTGAATAGGCCAGAAGTATGGCAATGCCTGTACCGCAGAAATTTAAGTAGGCAGATAGGCCGGAGTTACAGTACAGCGATAGGCCGATAGTTTACAGTACTCCGGCAGATAGGCCGATAGTTTACAGTACTCCCGGCAGACAGGCCGAGAGTTTACAGTACTCCAGGCAGACAGGCCGAGAGTTTACAGTACTCCAGGCAGATAGGCCGAGAGTTTACAGTACTCCAGGCAGATAGGCCGATAGTTTACAGTACTCCAGGCAGATAGGCCGATAGTTTACAGTACTCCAGGCAGATAGGCCGAGAGTTTACAGTACTCCCGGCAGATAGGCCGAGAGTTTACAGTACTCCCGGCAGATAGGCCGATAGTTTACAGTACTCCAGCCAGATAGGCCGAGAGTTTACAGTACTCCGGGCAGACAGGCCGAGAGTTTACAGTACTCCAGGCAGATAGGCCGAGAGTTTACAGTACTCCAGGCAGACAGGCAGGGAGTGTGCGGCACTCCCGATAGACAGGCCAAGAGTTTACGGTAGTTTCCGGTACTTTCGGTAGGGGACGAGTGGCCTAGGGGTAAGTTGATCGTCTCACAATCGAAAGGTTGTGGGTTCGAGCCTCACCTGTCGCTACTCTTCGCCCGCGACCAATCGGCGTGAGAGATTGGCGACGCTACATGACTCAACGGTCGATGTGGCGTAAAACCAACAACCAACCAACGGTACTTTGGAAGGCAGGTCGCGACTACGGTGCTCCAGGCAGACAGGCCGAGAGTTTACGGTACTCCCGGTAGACAGGTCGAAGGTTCATGGTACCTGGGGAGGTCAGGCCGAGAGCTTGCGGTGCAATATGACCAGAGCAGTCGAAGCCCCCGAAAGCCCAAACAACTAACTAACGAGAGCTTACGGTACTCTGGGTAGACATGTCGAGAGTTTACGGTATTCCGGGTGGACGGACCGAGAGCTTACGGTACTCTGGGGGTAGACAGAGTACCGTACTTTGGGACGTCCTCCCATTTCGATCAATGTGCGGCTTACATGTTGTGTTGTCCTCAGATTTCGCGCCACAGAAGGACTGGAGCCGGAGTCGTGGCCAAGGGATCTTTCCTCCCCGGCGCGGTAAGCGGTATGCGCACTGTTCAATCATTGGTTCTTGTCTTGAAGCCTCGTCTCGTCCTTCGCGGCTGCCGAGTTCCGGGGATGAGTTATTTCGTTTGCCCTCTTTCGGCATACACGCTGGCTGTGTCCTGGTAAATTGCAGTAGGTGCAAATGGGTCCGCCTTCCGCCGTCCATCGGTACGCATTACGGGGTGGCGGGAGTTCGGTGCTGTGGGCGTTCTTTGGGAGTTCTGATGTCGGTCGTTCGGCAGCGGGGCATACTGCATAGTACTGATTATCGCCGAGATCCGACTTAAACTGCACTTCATGCACCGTAGTCAGAACACCCTTCGTAAAATTCTTGAATCCTCGGTTGATAGACAGAACATCATACGCTCCGATTTGCCCCGTCTCTGCATCATTGTCCGCGCTCTCCGGGTTACTCCTTTTCACCCGCTTCGGCGCAGGCTCGGCTGAAGATCCAGCTGACTCGCTCATCGTCCCCTGAAAACATTAAAACGCATTACACACGGAAAACAGAATAAACCTCCAAGACACTCTACAAGACAGATCCTGTACCTTTTTACGTATACGCCGACTCTCCATACACTTCTTACTTCTTTCAGCAACACCCTCCCGCAACGACAGCCGCAGCACTACTGACCTGTGATGATGCGGAGATCTCCATTTATGTAGTCCTTCGTCTGGTTATACAGCTCCCACCAATGGCGGCTCGTGATGCGGCATGGTGGCTCCTTCACGCGGCAAGTTTTCTCACTCCTGTCGCCTCGTGAGTCGATCTCCATATCGAAATGGAAGGTCTTGGTCCTCGACCCAATCGCCTCGCGGTCAGCATCGGAGCAGAACCCCGCAAGCCTGTTGTTGGTTGAGGCGAAAATAGGTACACGCCCCAGGACGGCAGGAGCGTTCTCATACTTTACCGCAACATGCATTTCCTCACCGCCCAGGAGCTTCTTAAGTCGTCTTTGTTCACGTCACTGACCGTCAGCTCCTCCATCAGGCCCAAGTGAGAATCCATCAACTGTGCAAGATAAAATGCACTATTGTTATTCATATTACTGAGCCTTGTTGGTTCACGCAACTCGACGAGACTCTGCAGAACAAGTGTCTTCCCCGTTGTAGTTTTGCCGAACAGAAGCAACGTGTTGACCTTGTTAACCAACTGGTCTGCAATGACTTCGACCCAAGCAAGGAAGTACGACACACTAATTCCGTTCTCAAACAAGAGACGCTGCAGCCACAAAGCACCCGGAGAACATTCTCCATCCCAAGCACCACAGTGTAAAATAATTATCTATATTACCTGGAAATGCACAGTTAATGGAACTATAATATTCAATCCTTGTCTTAAATTTGCATGATGTTCTGCATAGCAAGTATGATCATAGTCATGATGTGCCTTCCTGAAGTGTGAAATGCAGGTGACTGAAGTAAATGGTGCATCCTGATTATTCATCCTCGAGAGACTATCCCTTGTTTTATTCCCATGTTTCAGTATTCCAAAGCAACTTCGTTTTTCATCCTCAGTTAATATAAATGTAATGTTAGGACCCTGAAGCACCATACTTCACGTGGAATGACTCCCAGAACTTCTGACGCCGAAGTTCCGCCATGTGCGCCTCATTTTCGAATGCGATCACCGTCCGCACCCTCTCTTTAAAAGAATGAGAGATCCCGTACAACATGTTGAACTCTTCCCTCGAAACGTCGCGCATGAACGCCATCACACTTCGGGACTTGTGACGCTTCACGAGCCGAGTGAGCATCTGGACCTCGTTCTCCGGCTCCTCCAGGGACCTCTTTGGCTTCCTCCCGGACCTCCTCCCATCAGCCTCGCAATGACCCACAGCCCCCACCACGGGGATGCACGGCTCTGGAACGGACCCAACTGGGCCATCTACAGCATCAGCACCAAAGCGATTTAGAATTTTTTGGCAGATCCGCTTCATAAACATCACTGCTGGGTGCGATACACCACAAAAAGAGAGGAAAGAAATTCCGAACCTGGCGAGATACGCCACCCATCGCGTAAGGCGCCGGACGACCTGAAAGGTGAGTCCGGCAGCATCGGACTAGACCTCGCTGAGGCCAAGTTGCTTGAAGAGCGATTTGAGAGTTCGGGTCTTGTTACCTCCGGAGAACGGGAAGGTAATATGGGAGTGGCCGGAGGGGCCATTGAGGCTGCCCCTCCGCCTCCAGAGCCGCCAGATCCGCCATGGTGGAAGGCGATAACACCCATAAATCGTCCACCCAGTCTCTGTCGTACGTCTCCAGGGACGACGACAGTGGCACAGGTACTGGGTAGACCGTCATTGGCTCCATTCTGCAACAAATGAGTGAGTGAGTGAGGAGAGAAAAATAATTATTTTAACAGATGAGGTGAGTGAATAAGGAAAAATAATTATTTTCAACAGATGAGGTAACGAACAAGTGAGTCGCGTCATCTGCTAAAAAGAAAAAGTTTAAGGACATCAGCAAATCACTCACCTTCATATCAGAAGAGACGACCAGAAGAGAGCAATACACAGAACTGCACGCAACCAACCTCCACAAGAAAATGAGCGCTGGTTATCCGCCTTCAGCTATTTGTACCAGATTCAAATCAGGTGTTTTTACGCGGGGGGTCCTGGCGTACGCCAGGATTGCATGTACATGCAACTTGTATGTACATAAAGCCCCCCCGCGAAAAGACACTTTTCTGCGGGCATGGAACCGGTGCATCGAATCCAAGTATCGGAACCACAGTATACGTTAACGCTCATATGGCGCCTGTTTCGCAGAGATGTGTACTCGTCAAGCGTCAGCGTAAAATGTTTGTTGGTACTCACTCTCAACTGACTTCACGACACCCATGATCTTGGTACAGTGCTTCATTACTCGACCCTTTATGCCGTTGGGATGTTGGTAGGTCCTTGTGGCCCTTCGCTGCAAAAGCTGCCGCAGATCGGCTGAGGTACAAAACGTTTGGAATGGGATACAGTCCCTACTGCACATACGCCCCAGCGTCGCATCGAGTGACACCTCTTCACTCTTAGAAAAATGAGTCAATCTTCCTCTTCATGGATGGAAGTCCTTCGGTGTCTGTTTGTTGTGATGTAGACAGCAGTAGATGCTGTTGTATTCTTTGACACTGTGCCCTCTACATGCGTGGTTGCAAGTGGGCGTGTAAACCTTTGTGGATCCGCCTTGGAATCATACTTTATTGTTTCGGAAAGCATACATATATTCACATACTACCACCGTACTCAAACAACGTCTTCAAAGTATACAGAGTCGACGGACTGCTGAAAACCAGTTTCGTATCAACAAAGCAGAACAGTCGCCGTTTGCGATTGGTCCGAAAAAGTCACCGCTGTGGACTCATGCGCCGGTACAGCCAGCGGCCCCGGCGACCACACCTCTGGCACCACCCGGTTTGACGTCGTCTGCTCAGGTGACCCATCAGGCACGGGCGGCACGGTTCGTCGCCGCGGCATCGGCGTCGGGGGCAGCACACCTGCCGGCTCGGCCAAGGGCGCCTCCTCTTCCGTCGCCTCCGCATCAGAACCGCCTTCTGCCGTCTGCTGCCTCGGGTACCGGCGCCGCACGTTCCGGGTGTGCCAGGGTATACCGTCCACTTCCACCAGCGGCGGCTCCAAGACGCGGGTGACGACACCTGGCCGCGACACGTCCATACACGGTGTTATTCCACGGCGGCGAATCCAGACCGGCTCGCCCTGGCGCAGCGTACCCGCACGCAACCGCGGGGCCGGTACCGGTCCATCCGGCACGCACGTCATGTCGACTGGCAGGTCGTGGCCCGGCTCGCGCATGAGGCAGGTCAGCGGTGCAGATGACGGGACGGCCGTGTCGCTGGGCGTCGTGTTGTAGCGGTGTACGGCTACCTGCACAGGACAGCCCTGCCGCGCCACCATCCCCTTTACCGTTCGGTGGTGTCGCTCGACGATACCATTGCCGTCTGCCTCGTACGCGCCACGGAACCGCAGCCCCACCTGCCAGCGCGCCATGAACGCGGCCATTTGCCGCGCGTGGAACGCCGTCGCGTTGTCCGCGAGCACCTCCTCAGGTGCTCCGAACCGTAAGAACAGCGACTCGAGCGCGTCTACGACCCGATCCGTCGTCTCCGCGCTCAATCTCTGCCACACGGCATAACGCGACGGCCCGCAATCGATGACCGTGAGGTACGCCACGCGGCGCTCGTGTGTCACGTCAATTGCCAGGCGATGCCAACACCGCGGCACCTGCAGGTGACCGTTTCGCCACCGTACAGGCGCCGGGTCAATTGACTGGCACACGTCGCACGTCGTGACCACCTCACGCACCACAGCGCGGCTCACCCGACCCTCGCACGTCCGCCTGGCGTGCCACAGGGTCCGCCTGACCCCCGGCTGGCCCACGCTGTGGTGCACGGCGCGAATCTGCGCCGGGTCGGCCGACTCCCTTGTGCGTCAACCACCCGCGCCGGCGCCGCCACCCCCAGGTCTTCTCCCTCGTTGCCCGTAGCGACTGCGCGCAGCCACTCACGAGGCACACGGGTCAGTTCATCCGCCGGGTTGTCCGCAGAGCGAACCAGTCGCACGCTAATCGTCAGTCGGAACTCGTCCACGAGCTGACGAATCACGTTGACACGCCGGCGAATCAACATCTCCCCGTGCGCCTTTGTACGGAGCCGGGTACGGCCGCTCAAAGCGTCATCCAGCCATTTGCGAACGTGGCAGAGTCCGTACGAAGATCAATCGTCGTGACTCCCCACGCGATGGCCAGGTTGATGCCGCTTAGCGCCGCGTCCAGCTCCAACATGTTAACGTGAGTGGCCGCCTGCGACTCGGGGCGTAGCCAGCAGGCGTCCTCGATGACGGCACCCCTCCCGGCGTCAGCCAAGACCACACCCGTGGCCAAGGAGCTGGCGTCGGTCCAGACCGTCATCGGGCCGTCTGCTACACACCATGTGCCGCGCGCCGGGTCTGCCGTACGCAGTCGCTCGGCCACCTGGCTCACCTGGCCGGCAAACGTCTCATCAGTGATCTGGTCGTCCCAGCCCACAGATAAGGCGTTCGCCCGACGCTTGAGCCACGCGGCCGCCGGTCGCAACCACCCTGCCACAGGTACGTGGGACACCATCTGTCCGCCCCAGGCGAAGACGGTACGTCGCGTCAGCACGGCTGGCGGCGCCGCAGGCGCACCGTCTCGCCTCCACCGCAGGTCCCCGTCGCCCGTCTCACCAGCACTTACTCGCAGGCCGAGCAGGCGCGCCCCATCCCGCACCCGTACAGGCGGCTTGCACTCCAGCCCGTACTGCGAGAAGTGCTCGACCACACGCTCAGCACTCACCACCGACTCGTCCACGAGCAGATCGTCGACGTACGGTAGAACCCCGCGCACCATGTCCGCGTCACGGCGCAGTACGGCCTGCATGACGGCTTTCATTACCAGTGGGGCGATGTTCAACCCAAAACCGACCCGTGTCAGACCGTACCGTCGCCCGCGGAACTCCACTGTCTGGTACGGCCACAGCCGCCGCTCAACCAGGAGTTGCAAGTACGCCTTACGCAGGTCCACAACTGCGACACGGTCGCCGTGCCGTCTCCAGCGACGAAGCTGGGCACAACAAACGTCCGCGTCGGCAGTGTGAGCTGCGATGTACGTATTCAACTCCCGGTAGTCCAGCACAGGGCGTACCTTATGCTGGTGCGGCTGCTGCACCGCCATCAGCGGAATCAAACCGCGCGCCGGGCCATCCACCGTTACGTCGTACGGCACGAGCCATCCCTCCCGGATCCAGAGATCCAGCTCGGCCTCGTATGCTGCTAGGGCCACCGTCGGCACCGAGTATTGGGCGACCCGGTTCGTGAGACGCTCGGGACCCGCCCCGTCGCCGGCCCACTTCCAGGCGACGGTCCACCTCCGCGGCCGCGCGTCGAAACGCGCCACAAAGTCCGCCGCGTCGATCCGCATGTCCTCGGCGGTGCCACGCGGCCCGTCCGCCAGCGCTCCAGCATCCGCCCCACCTGCCACTTGGGAACCCGTGCCACGCGGCCCGTCCGCCAGCGATCCAGCACCCAACTCGTTCCCGGTCGCCACGGACCCACCGTCCGTACACAGCGTGACACCGCCGGCCCGTACCGTTACGCCGCCCAGTGCCACAACCCCCGACATGCCGCAGACCACGTCCACCCCCAACGGCTTGCACGGGACCACCAGGGCGTCGAGCGTGACTCGCTTGCCCCCATACTCTATTGTCACCGCCGCCGTTCCGACACACTGCAGCATGCCGCCATTCACCGTGCGCAGCTGCGTATGACAAGGTTGCCGGTCCGGTGTGCTGAGGATCGTCCTCGATGAGGGAATAGGCGAGGCGGTGTTCTATTACTGGGATTAGAATGTCCCAGCAGGTACAACTGCCGTGGGTTAGGAAGTCGAGATGGGTGGGGGAGAGGAATTTACCTTCCCTGGCGTTTGGCTCCAGGGGGACGGGGAGGCCGATGTGAAGACCACGCTGTGGGATGTTCAGCTGGCTCACCACATCCGTGGGTGTGCGGCACCAATATGACAAGGTGGCCGGTCCGGTGTGCTGAGGCTGCGGCTGCTGCTGCTGCTGTGGCAGGGCTGTTGGTCGCTGGTCGTGATCGTCCATCCAAAACACAGCACTTCGATTTGGGACCTCGCGTTGTTATTCACACCTTTCACGCACTCAAGCACATACGGGACACGGCGAACTGTCAATACAATTGCGCAACACTAGATTGCCAATTGTTCAGTAGTCCCTCACGTATATGGTGTGGACTATGCCTCGCTCCTCCGGTTCTTGTTGATGGCGCTCGGTCCGTCCCCCGCCAGGTCAGGTGCCGTGTAGGTAGAGTCCTATGCCAGCCTCGGTGATGTGCGGCGGCAAAGGTGATCGCAGCTCGGCGTCTGGTGATGGTCTGCCCCCGATGTGTTCTGTGCCGTCGTATTTATACTGGTGTGGTTGTGGAAAAGTACTGGGTGCTGGCCTCCCTCTGACCTCTCGGGCCAGATGGCGGCCAACTTCCTTGTGGGCGTTGGTTGACGCACATGCCTGAGTTATTTCCCCGGAGCATGTGTGCAGCGTCTGGTTTATGTCGGTGTCAGTAGTTGGCTCATCGGATGTACCGATAGCGTGGCGTGTATGTCTAACGAATGACGGCTGTTTAAGTTACAAGCTGATCTAAGCGTGTGTTCTGGTGGCAAGGCGGGCGGGTGATGGATTGCTGCGTGCAATGTGTATGCTATAAAGTATACGTAGTGTCGTTGCTGCGCAATGCCTGGACCGCCTGGGCCGATGTACGCGGAATGCTGATGCAATGCGAGGCTGCGTGTATATCTTAGCCGGCGCCAGAATGTCGCGTGGCTTCGGCGTGTATATCTTAGCCGGCGCCAGAATGTCGCGTGGCAAGCTGATGCAATGCGCCGACGCGGGGTGCGCGTGTCCTGGCATGGCTGGAGGAGTGTGGCTGTTACCATACCTTGGCTGTTACAATACCTCCCCCACCACTAATGTGAGCATTTTAGTTCGTAGAAAAAAATGCTGCAGACCGGCGCCTCTAAAGGCGAAGGGCGACAATAAAGGGCGAACCTGAGCCAAGTACCCGAACACGTATCCGAAAAACAGCGTGGAACGGTCGCTGGGTGGTCCCTGAAGGGGCAAGAAATGGCGTCTAGTAAGAGGCCAACACGATAAAGCGGATGTACCAGTTATTCTGTACGAGCAGTAGACTCTCGTATGTCCGAACGTATACAAACATAATCACACAAAACGCGACAACAACATATACAAACACCAACACACACAACGCGAGGTCGATACATACAAACACACACACACTCGTAACGCAGTGGCCTGGCGGACCCACGCGGTTGCTGCGGCTGGCGCTTGGAAAGCCACTTGCGGCTACTGGCGGTGGGCACGCATGGCCACCTGCGGCAGGCACTCCTGACGTGGCAACGTCAGCGTCGCGGGCATCTGATCCGGCGTTTCTTCAACCATTGTCCGACCCGACCCGTCATCTAGACGCGGGCGGTTGCACTCGTACGGGGAGGGGGGACGTGATGTGGGCCTCACATCGATGTGCCGTGTCGAGGGGGGGGGTCAGTTGCTTAACGCACAGGGGGCGCAAGCGACTAGGTCCGTCGATTTGATGGGACGGCGGCTCGTTGTGCCGCAGTCGCCATGACGGGAATGGGCGTACCCGGGCGTGACGTCGGTTCTTCCGATGGTACGGGCTCCGAGCTCTGGTCCAGTGACCGCTGAATGGGTAGAGGCTGGCGTAATTCTATGGCTGGTTCATCAGAGGGATCCTGGCGCGATACGGGGGTGAATCTGGGGAAGCTAACAGAAAAACGTTGTCCGGGGCAGCATACCTTGACGCACAAGGCCAACACGATTGCGGTAAAAACGCCGATTGACAGAATCAGAAGCCATGTGCGATTGTAGGCGGAGGGGAGGTGATCTCGTGTACTGGCCAAAGGTACCATTTCGATATCATCGAAATAGGTGGTAGCAGGGAGACCGTCGATATGAACGGCGGGGAGTTCCGTAATGTTTAGTAAGGTTAATTTACGAAGGGACCGTGTCCAACGGTTGCGCCATATTGGTATTGAGTCGTTGACCAGGACAGTTCTGGCATCAAATGGTGGTAGTTCGAGATGGGTAGCACGCGCGTAATGAGGCGGTAGGTAAAACGTGTCCCCGGTGGCTGAGCATTCACTGTCTAATTTTAGGATATCGGTGTTTCGGTTTATCGTGAGGGTTTTACTGGTAGTGGCGGTGACGCAGGAAATGGTGATGTGGAATGGGTGACTTGACACCATTAACCATTGTCCTTGGCCGAGATAGTAAGCCCGTGGTTCGTTGTTAGTACGGTGAGCGACAGGTGAGCAACGAGCGTGGACAGCGATGGTATCATTCCGGAATAAAGCGACTACACATTCGGTGGAGGCTACCGTGGAGTAAGCAGGTTCATGTAAGTTGCAAAAGGGTTTGTTCGCGAGAATACACGTTTCTATGGTGAGCTTGTCGGGCTGGATATAAAGTTGTCTGTTTTCAGACACGAGCAGGTATTCGGATTCCGAGGGCAGGTAACTTAGCGAGATATTGTGCGATCCGTGAGGTACCAGGTATGGGAAGAAGCGAAATATGTCAAAGGCACGCAGGACATGTAGGAGCGGGATATAAAATATGACATGAAAGGCTCGTTCCGTTCGGACTAATTTCGTTTTCACCGTTCTGATGTACTCGTTTTTACTAGTGGTAGAGAATGGCAATGCGAAGTTCGTTGGAAGGGCTTTCTGTATTTTCCGTAGCAAACGTGCAAACTGTTGGGCTGATAACACCTGGGAATGTAAAATACCGGCTTCCGCTAGAGCCAATTTGGTGATCATGGTACTAAGCTCGAAATGTAAGCGATGGAGGCTCTGAGTTACTTGGAATATGGTATCCTCTAGGTAAGTCAAGGCGAATACCAGTGCCACGGGATCGTTATTTTGTGACTGAGCCCGAGCGTAGAAATGGTCAACTGTGCGAGACAGGGTACGTAGGGCTTTGTTGACCGTAATTAAAGCCTGCCGATTTTGGGTCGTAGATATGGCCGTCTGGTTGAGGACGTGCAAGGTTCCATTAAAAAGATGAGCCATTGCCATTTCCTTGTTGTTTATCAATTCGATATTATTTTTCACATGGTCAATCTCGGATTCGGTAGCGGTGCCAAACAGATAAGAGAATGCGTCTCCTATGCCGTTAATTAGTCCTCTCTTTTGGCGGAACGATCGTGTATGGGGTGTAGGATCCAGCAAATCGCGGTAGGTGACGGATAGGTCATTGGTGTCGTGCTCGAGGATTTCAATAGCCCGGTTAGTTCTATTCTCTTTAGTCATTAGCGCGTATTCCATGGATACGGTAAGGTTGTTTAAACCGAAATGACGATTCGCGAGGGAGCGAGATAATCCGGAGAGTACGTGGATGGCGTCGCGAACGTATCTTATTTGGGTGCGGTACGGGGTCATAGGGATTGAGACGGTAACAGCCCATGAACTGTAGCTGGGGTACGTTTTTCCTAAGGGTATGAATAAGTGTCCGGGGTCACGTGGGGCATTATCAAGGAGGGTTTCATTTCCTCCGTGGGTAATCACGATCCAGCCAAGAATTACACAGCATATCCCGAGGTTCATTGTGCGCTGAAACAGAAGATATTGCTTATGATGGCATCTACTATCGTAAACAACATGTGACGATCAAGCAACAGATCCGATGGCGTTCTACTCTGGGAACGACCATTTTCTGCGAATGTTTGTACATTCGCGATGTTCACCTCTGGGGATGAACATCGGGGTTCGGACTGTAAACGAGGTCGTTTATCCTGGGTCAAAACATCTTCTACATCCGTTTCGTTTCTCCGTTTTCGTTCGTTGGCAGGAAAGTCCATAAACTGACCAAACCGTAACCCTTCGTTCGGGCGCGCACTATCCAATGCTTGCTTCCTTGAACGTAAATCGTAACGGTGAGTCTGTCGCGTGTCGGAATACTCACTGTTCAGTTGTTGCGGTCGTGTTTGTCCCAAACTCCCTTCTCTGTCCGTTAACAGTGATGGGTAAACAGCTGGAGGCAAATCAACCTTCGAAGGGTCCGCAGGGAATGGTGGGGTTTCGCCATATCCCCGTTCTGTAGTTCCGTGACCATAGTTCTGGTCCGTGGTGGGCTGCTCATCCTCGCCTGGTAACTGCCGTTGGTCATACCAGAGGCGATCGCTAAGGGGGAGCTTAGCTGCGCGTAGGGGCTGGTGGCGGAGCGGCTCCTCCTCCGGTTTTGTCCTTACCTGGATCGGTCGTCGTACGGACTCGTACGTCCTATTCCATATATCCTCAACATCTCTAGGTCTCAAATTCTCTGAGTGCACTAGCTTGGTTTTTCCATTCATCATGTTTTTAATCACATAGTTTTCGTTGCCTATTTTTGAGACGATTCTAAAATAAGGTTTCCAAAACAGGGTAAATTTTGTCGACTCTCCTGGTTTAACAGATGGGTCGTGATAATAAACAGGGTCTCCTGGCTTGAAGGAAGACGCTTGAGCTTTTCTGTCAATCAGTGCCTTGTTGTGATCTCGGGACTGTTGACGATTTTGAACTACATCCTGGAAGGCGTTGTGCAGAAATTCAAAAGTTTGGGCGACGTAATCTTCTCCTGTATAGCGAACACGAGGTTGTAGGAAGGTGTCAATGGGAACACGGGCATCTCTTCCATACATGATGACAAAGGGGGAGTGATTCGTGGTCTCATTCTTGCTCACCCGATAAGCGGCTAGGCAAGGATCCAGTACTTGATCCCATTGACTTTGGTTCTCGCTAATTTGCTTGGAGATCATTTCGTTCAAAGTTTTGTGAAACCTCTCCGTTAGGCCATTACTTTGTGCGTGGTAACTTGAGGTGCGGAGTTTCGTTACTCCCAATTCCTTGCATACCAGATCCATAATCGCATTGCAATATTCTGTGCCTTGATCACTAAGAAGCATGTTGGGACAACCGTGTCGAGGAAGGAATTCTTTCAATATCAATTTTGCAATGGTTTCCGCAGATTTGTCTGGAATGGCCCAAGCTTCTGGCCATCCACTGAAATGATCTACAATTGTGCAGACGTATCGGTTTCCATTGTCCGAAATGGGGAATGGGCCACAAGTGTCGATACCAATTATATCAATTGGGTATCGCGGCATCGGCATGTCCTGCATGGGACGCCTTTCTTTCCTGAGTTTCCTCCGGTTGCAGGTTTCACAAGTCTGGACGTACTGTTTCACGTCTTTCAGCATCGTCGTCCAATAATACGATTTGGCCACTTTATCAATAGTTTTTTCAATACCCAAATGTCCACCGAAGAAACCATCATGCATACACTCTAACACTGGTTTCCTGAAGGGAAGGGGCAGCATCAGTTGCATTCGAGTTTGAGGGCGCGTTTTTGTTCCTTTCTCCACATGATAGAGTAATCCGTCTTCTAAACAGTATTTAGTCATGAACTGAGAATTTTCTTTGTTTAATTCTGATCTAATGTTCTCCAGTTCGTCATCAGCTAATTGCGCTTCTCTGAGGTCGGGTAAGCTAGGCAAGGCGGAGTTGATGTCGTTTGTCGGAGCGACCATCATGTCCTCTGTCTCTGAATCGGATTCCGACTGGTATGCATTGTCCACTACGTTAACTTCTTCATCGGGGCCTTTCCAATCTAGGTGTTCATTGTCCGCTAGGTCTCCGGCTATAGGCGTATTTTCGAGACGTGACATTACATCTGCAGTGTAGTTTTGGGGTCCGGAAATGTATTCAATTTTGCAGCCGTATTCGCCCAACATGATAGCCCAACGTTGTATGCGCGGGTTTTTCATTTCACTTGTGAATAGGTGTTTCAACGGTTTGTGATCTGTGTATACGGTCAACTGTGTCCCTACTACTATGTGACGGAGCTTACCTAAACTGTAAATAATCGAGTAAGCCTCTCTCTCAATAGTGGGCCATTTTTGCTGTGCCTCCGATAATTGGTGCGACACGTACTGTATAACTCTGTCCTGACCATCCTGTTCCTGGGTAAGCACAGCTCCTAGAGCATACTGGGATGCGTCTGTATACAACTTGAAAGGCTTGGAGATGTCTGGAAAAGCTAACACTGGGGCTGTAACTAAGCTATGCTTCAATGAGTCAAATGCCTGTTGCGCTTCGGGGGTCCATTTACACTTTGCATTTTTCTTTGTCATGGCCGTCAGGGGTCTAGCGATTTTGCTGAATTCGGGAACGTACTTTCGGTAATATGAAGCCATACCTAGAAAGCTTCTGACCTGACGGACTGTGGTTGGAGCTGGCATTTCCCGCATGACCTGAACTTTCTCTGGATTTACCGATATTCCTTCATTGGAAACGACATGTCCTAGGTAATTCAATTTCTCACGTAAGAAGTCGCACTTTGATATTTTCAGCTTAAGATTGGCTTTTCGCAATCGGTCAAACACTAGTTCCAAGTGCTGCAGGTGTTCCTCAAAAGTATTACTGAAGACAATGATATCATCAATGAAGGCCAGGGCAAACTGTCGGACGTCGCCAAGGACAGCGTTCATCAGATTTTGAAAAACAGCGGGACTGCCTGACAAACCAAAGCACATTCTGTTGTGCTCGAATATACCTGCATCAGTCCCAAAGGCAGTCTTTTCTTTGTCTACTTCTGCAATGGGTATTTGCCAGAATCCGGCTTTTAGGTCTAAACTGCTTCGAAACTTCGATTTTCCTAATGACAGTAAAATATCGTCTGCAGCGGGGATACTAGGCGCGGGGACAATAGTCACAGCATTTAATTTCCTGAAGTCTAAGCACACACGGTACGTTTTGTCCTTCTTGGGTACTACAATAACAGGGGATAGCCAAGGGGAGTTACTTCGACGTATAATTCCGGCGTCCAACATTTCCTGAATTTGGTCATCTAAAATTTGACGGTGTGCCAAGGGCAGACGGTACGGTTTTTGCCTAATTGGCTGGTGGTTCTGAGTGTTGATCCTCATTTCCGTAGCATCGGTCATGGTTAATTCTATGTCCTTCTGTACAAAAACATCGAGGTTTCTAGAGAGAGCTTCGCTCATTTGTTTCCTTTGGGGTTCGGGAATGTGATCCAAATTGAAGGAGCGCAGTTTGTCCTGAGGTGAATATGGCACGTCGGCTGACTGGGTGACCGATAACATATTGGCTTTCTCTCCTACGTCACCTTCCACAAATGTTGATGCAACGCCAATCACCTGACCTTTTCTAAAGTGCAAGAAACGACCTGTTTCGTTGACAATGGCCCAAGGGACGTGCTTATTTTTGGACATTTTCACCACGGCATTGGGCAGTAGTACTCCGGGTTCGTCCTCAAAACAAGGGGAAGTGGCCAATTGGGACACTACAAAGTTTTCTCCTGGAGTCTTCTGCTTTGCTATATGACATTTAATTTGCATGTCGGAGCGGGGAAACACTTGAATGTCGTCTGACAATCTGACCAGGAATACTTCGGTCTGTCTCCGTTCTGGTTTCGTTTTGAGAGGGTACACATTTTTTCCAATGGTAAGCGTGAGGTTTTCGAAATCGAGTCGAGCTTTCCGTGCGGTTAGGAAATCTACTCCAAGGAGCATGTCATGACTGAAATTTGGAATCACAAAGAAATCATGATACATACGTACTTTCCCGAGAGTAATGCGTATTTTCACACACTTTGATATGGGCAGTTTATGACCAGAGGCAGAGACGAGTGACACGTTTTTCGTTTGCTGGATTGGCTTCACCAGGGTGGGGTCACATAAGGTAAGGAATTGTTCGTCAACTAGAGAAAATTGCGCACCAGTATCGAGAAGCGATCTAAACGGTTGGGAGCCTATACAAATATCTACAAATGGACAATCTTCGCTTACCTGACAGACGAGGGCTTGTTGTTCGGGCACAGTGGGTGAGTCGGTGTGAGGCCTCTCTAGTTTAAAGGGTTTCGCGACTGCTGGGGCTGGGGACGAGACATTTCGTATGCCCTCTTCCGGCATACACGCTGGATGTGCCCTGGGAAGTTACAGAAGTTACATATGGGCCTGCCTTCGACCGTCCATCTGTATGCGTTACGGGGGAGTTTGGTGCTGTGGGTGTTCGTTGAGAGTCCGGGTATCGGTTGTTTGGCGGCGGAGCATATTGTCTGGGTGGTCGCGATTGGTACACTTGGGGCGGTGGTTCCCTGGGATGCCGCTCATATTCTATCGGTTGCTGCGCTCTTACCTGTGTAGGTCTAGCGTTCTGGGGAGGGATCTGCGTTACCTGGTCGACTCGGGAAGCTAAATTCGTCACTACGTCAGTTAGTTGGGTGATCTGTCCGGAAAGCTGGTCGGTAACGTGTGTGGCAATGGCGCTAACGTCCATAGGCTCATGGTCCTTTGTATGTAGGTCTACTAAGTATTGGAGATTGCGCTCCTTTTCGGCTGCGGTTACGGCTTGTTCAAGGGTGGCGGGATGTTTACGGATCAGAGATACCTGCATGCGTTTGTCGTACAGGCCATCAATAAAATTTCCGGACAGCTGGGCTTGAATCGGGGGCAAATCAATTTCGGTCGTTGAGTATAACTTGTGAGCGAGCACGTTAATCCTCTCTCCGTATTGTTCTAGGGTTTCGTTTTTTGTCTGTTTAATCCTTTTCAATTGTTCCTGTACCGTTCTAAGGTCGTGCATTCCGGCATATCTAGCCATCATCTCATTTTTCAGTGACTGCCAAGATTGGGGGCGTGGTCCGTTATCTACAATTCGAATGTATTGCCGTTTTGCGGCACCGATCAAAAGTCGTCCGGCTATCAAAAGAGTCATTTTTTCATTGCCGCCACTACATCTAAAGACCTCATCTACAGTGTCGACCCATGATCTCAAACCATCAGAGTTTTGGCCATCGAATCTCTTGCTCTGACTGAGCACGTCGGTTAGGAAAGGAGCCATTGCAATATCGTCTCCCATTGCACATATGTTGGAATCCATCGTGGGTACAGCGTAATGTTGATCCTCTGGTCCAGTCTCGAAAGCCATTTCGTACGGTGTTTTACGTTAACCGTTTAAAGCAACTAAATATAATTCAAACAATTTGCGGGACACGGGGTATTTTGTACCAACCGGTAGGGGGGAAGTGCAGCCGTCCGCCTCAGATGTCGATCGAGCCGGATGCTTGGTGGTGGTCCTCGTCGCTCGTGGTGGCTGCAGTTTCTAAGAAGGTTGGCAAGCTGAAGTCGTTCCGGAGGGTTGGTACGAATGGAGATGGGTGGGTGTAGCCTTCAGCTTCCAGTATTCTTGTTCCGTCCGGTAGAGTGGCGACTACTTGGTAGTCCGGCTGCGGCAGGTCTTCCTCTCGTACCGTCCGGGGAGGTCCTATCCGGCAACGGTCGACTCCTTCTTTAACGTGTGCAAAAATTAGTAGTTGGTATTCGTCCGGGGTCGCTGAAGTGAAACCGCAGCAACGATGTAGACAGGGAGGACAGGTACAGCGGTGGAAACGGGGGGTAGAGGTGGTGGTTAGGTCGCAATGGCACAAATGGCAATATCCACACCGAAAGCAGTACTGGTAGGAGTTGTCGGTGTGGCAGTGGCAGAAATGCCCGTCACGGCGTAGGTTGGTCCAGTAGGTGCGGTGGTACGTACACAGATCGTCCTCGATGAGGGAATAGGCGAGGCGGTGTTCTATGACTGGGATTAGAATGTCCCAGCAGGTACAACTGCCGTGGGTTAGGAAGTCGAGATGGGTGGGGGAGAGGAATTTACCTTCCTTGGCGTTTGGCTCCAGGGGGACGGGGAGGCCGATGTGAAGACCACGCTGTGGGATGTTCAGCTGGACCACCACATCCGTGGGTGTGCAGCACCAATATGACAAGGTGGCCGGTCCGGTGTGCTGAGGCTGCGGCTGCTGCTGCTGCTGTGTGCAGGGCTGTTGGTCGCTGGCCGTGATCGTCCATCCAAAACACAGCACTTCGATTTGGGACCTCGCGTTGTTATTTACACCTTTCAAGCACTCAAGCACATACGGGACACGGCGAACTGTCAATACAATTGCGCAACAATAGATTGCCAATTGTTCAGTAGTCCCTCACGTATATGGTGTGGACTATGCCTCGCTCCTCCGGTTCTTGTTGATGGCGCTCGGTCCGTCCCCCGCCAGGTCAGGTGCCGTGTAGGTAGAGTCCTATGCCAGCCTCGGTGGTGTGCGGCGGCAAGGGTGATCGCAGCTCGGCGTCTGGTGATGGTCTGCCCCCGATGTGTTCTGTGCCGTCGTATTTATACTGTTGTGGTTGTGGAAAACTACTGGGTGCTGGCCTCCCTCTGACCTCTCGGGCCAGATGGCGGCCAACTTCCTTGTGGGCGTTGGTTGACGCACATGCCTGAGTTATTTCCCCGGAGCATGTGTGCAGCGTCTGGTTTATGTCGGTGTCAGTAGTTGGCTCATCGGATGTACCGATAGCGTGGCGTGTATGTCTAACGAATGACGGCTGTTTAAGTTACAAGCTGATCTAAGCGTGTGTTCTGGTGGCAAGGCGGGCGGGTGATGGATTGCTGCGTGCAATGTGTATGCTATAAAGTATACGTAGTGTCGTTGCTGCGCAATGCCTGGACCGCCTGGGCCGATGTACGCGGAATGCTGATGCAATGCGAGGCTGCGTGTATATCTTAGCCGGCGCCAGAATGTTGCGTGGCTTCGGCGTGTATATCTTAGCCGGCGCCCGAATGTCGCGTGGCAAGCTGATGCAATGCGCCGACGCGGGGTGCGCGTGTCCTGGCATGGCTGGAGGAGTGTGGCTGTTACCATACCTTGGCTGTTACACCCCCAACGGCTTGCACGGGACCACCAGGGCGTCGAGCGTGACTCGCTTGCCCCCATACTCTATTGTCACCGCCGCCGTTCCGACACACTGCAGCATGCCGCCATTCACCGTGCGCAGCTGCGCCCGACGCGCCGTATCGCACCGCCCTGTACAGCACTCCCGGCTTACCAGTACGTCCGTACAGCCGGTATCCACTAGAGCGTGCCGCCATAACCCGTTCACGCGCATCTGGACCACCGGCAGTGCGCTTACGCCACAGGAGACGGCGCTCGCGCTGGCGCGCCCCCGGCATCGTTTCCCGACGACACCGGTCTGCCACGCCGCGGGCACGCCGCCGCCAGGTGCCCTACAGCGCCGCACGTCCAACAGCGAACGCGCGGGCGTGGGCGTGGCTGGCCGTCATCTCGTCGAGCTGCTGCCGCCGCCGTCGACCCTTCCGCCGATGGAGACGCACCACCGGCCCGCGCATCACTCAGCACGGCGCGCACGCGCGCCAGGATACTTGGCAGCGCGAGGGCCTCCGCGCGTGTCCCGGCGCGGATGGTCGTGCGCACCGAGGGCGGCAGGCCGGCGATGAAGGCGCACATCAGGGCTGCCTCAGGTACGCCGCCGTAGAGCTCAGCGAGCCGCTGGAGGTCGGCCAAGTACACGTCGGCCAACTCCCCTGGCTGCAAGCGACGCTGGGCGTACGCATCGTACGCCGCCAGCTGGTCCATCGCGAACGCGTCGTACAATGCGTCGCGCACGGCTCGCGTCGACCGCCGCTCCACCTCCGGCATCCGCAGCCACACAGCGAAGGCACCTCCAGACAGCCGCGCAGGTACGATGGCGGCCAGGTCGACGTTGTGGTGCCGGCACAGGACCTCAGCTCGAGTCCACCACTCGACGACGTCGGTGCCGCCACTGAAGTCCGGAATCAGGCGGGCGTCGAATCGGCCACCACCACTGTTGCTCCGCACACTGTCTGCGCCCGCAGAAGTCTCCACTGGGTCCGGGTCCGGCATGGCTCGTTAACCAGAAATGCCGAAATAGCTTGTAGTTGAACGTTAGAAAAAACTGAGAGCCATCCGAACCCGACCGTATATTGCGGGAAACCAAAGCAGACTGCCCCCGGCCACGACCGGGGGCCATCAGCACAGCTCGGGCTGAGTCAGGGGTTCCGGCTCCGGTTCCCTCGCGTGATCGTGACTCATGACACCACGCGTCGGCCGCCGGAACCACGGCGCGCCAGACCGGCGCCGATCGACGGCCCCCGCCCTTCCGCCGTCGAACCGGCCAGGTCAACACGTACGCCCGACATCATACTACAGGAAGATTGCATCCAGAGTAACGAAGCTGGTCACGTTGTTCAGATGAATTAAGTGCATCAAACGAGTCGCTTGGGAAGTCGCCAAGGTCCAAATCTGGAGTGACGGATGGCGTGAACCCAACTGTTCCTGAGGTACCACCGGCAAATATGTTTTCAACCAAGGCAGAATGTCCAGATTCGAAGGTCCCGTCAACGAGATCACGTATGACCTCTGGTGTAGAATCTGATTCTTGTTCTTGGACTTCGGTTGAAACTCCACGAGAGGACCAGGTACTGGGTAGACCGTCATTGGCTCCATTCTGCAACAAATGAGTGAGTGAGTGAGGAGATAAAAATAATTATTTTTAACAGATGAGGTGAGTGAATAAGGAAAAATATTTTTTTCAATAGATGAGGTGACGAACAAGTGAGTCGCGTCATCTGCTAAAAAGAAAAAGTTTAAGGACATCAGCAAATCACTCACCTTCATATCAGAAGAGACGACCAGAAGAGAGCAATACACAGAACTGCACGCAACCAACCTCCACAAGAAAATGAGCGCTGGTTATCCGCCTTCAGCTATTTGTACCAGATTCAAATCAGGTGTTTTTTTTTCGCGCGGGGGTCCTGGCGTATGTCAGGATTGCATGTACATGCAACTTTTATGTACATAAAAGCCCCCCCCCCCCCGCGAAAAGACACTTTTCTGCGGGCATGGAACCGGTGCATCGAATCCAAGTATCGGAACCACAGTATACGTTAACGCTCATATGGCGCCTGTTTCGCAGATATGTGTACTCGTCAAGCGTCAGCGTAAAATGTTTGTTGGTACTCATACTCTCTCTCAACTCGGACTTCACGACACCCATGATCTTGGTACAGTGCTTCATTACTCGACCCTTTATGCCGTTTGGGGATGTTGGTAGGTCCTTGTGGCCCTTCGCTGCAAAAAGCTGCCGCAGATCGGCTGAGGTACAAAACGTTTGGAATGGGATACAGTCCCTACTGCACATACGCCCCAGCGTCGCATCGAGCGACACCTCTTCACTCTTAGGAAAAAATGAGTCAATCTTCCTCTTCATGGATGGAAGTCCTTCGGTGTCTGTTTGTTGTGATGTAGACAGCAGTAGATGCTGTTGTATTCTTTGACACTGTGCCCTCTCCATGCGTGGTCTGCAAGTGGACGTGTAAACCTTTTGTGGATCCACCTGTCCACTTAATTACTTTGTTGCATCTCTTACATTTTGCTTTTTGGCCTGATTCGTCTCTTAAAAAGTTCTTCCACACACCTGTTATTTTTAATTCCTTGAAATTCTCCATAGCTGTATCAATATGTCCGACCCACACTTTTCCAAATAAAAGATTCCTTTACTCAGTGCTTGCTCTCCGTGTGCGCTGACGTGTGCTGCAAACTACGTTCGACGACCAACTGAAACAAAGAAACTGTCGCCCTGGATACCACCCCTCTGCAATCAGCCGTTTCAAGTGCTCAGCGCTCAGCTCCAATTTCGGCGCCGCCGCTCTCTCAAGAATCGAGGTGCGACTCTTAAAACTGCCTGCCACAGTCGCCACAGTCAAATCCGCAACAGGCAAAGTACCATCCTTCCCGACATATTTAAACGCATCATAAGCAGAATAACTACTTCTACGAAAACCTCCATTTGTATCTACAGCATACTCCAGCTCCGGCTGAAGATTTTCAGACGTCGTAGTAGTCGTTGTCACTCCAGTCGTTTGCACAGTGTTAATCCCGCGCAGTTCACCGATACTCATGGTCGCAGACAAAAACTTCACGCCATATTTCTTGGCATGACCAGACCAATCCTGCTGCTCATGAGTCATGGCAGAATTCGTGGTATCATTCTTAAAACCAGCAAGCGTGTAACGACGCGTTTCGAGAAGAGGCCAAATATAATACTGATTATCGGTCAAATCAGATTTAAACTGCACCTCATGAATAGTCGTCATCACAACTTTTGTAAAGACTTGAAGCCCCGATCAGTCGACACGACATCGTATGCGCCAATGGCTCCAGTCTCCGCATCGTTGTCGGCATTTTCCGGATTACTCCTCCTCGTCGATTACTTCGCTGCCGGCTCCGACGTCTCTCCGGAGGAAGGTCCTGCAGCCATGGTCGCCTGAAAACATTAAAACGTATTACACACAGAAAACATACTATAAGCTCCAACACAGTCAAAGACAGTACAGACATTAACTTATCTTCTTACGAATCCGCCAACTCTCCATGTACCCTTATTTCTTTTTAGCAACACCCTCCCGCGTCGACATCCGCAGCAATACTGACCTGTGATGGACTGGATGTTGTCATTTATTTCATTCTGGTGCCGGACGTATAGCTCCCACCAGTTGGCGCTAGTGATGCGGCAGGGCGGCTCCGGAATGCGACAATCCAGACCACTCCGATCGCCCCGAGACGAGATCTCGACTCCAAACGTGAACGTTTTGGTTCGGGAACTGATGGCTTCCCGATCAGCCTCTGAACAAAAGCCAGCCAAACGATTGTTCGTTGAGGCAAAGATGGGCACACGACCCAGAGATGCCGGGGCGTTCTCATACTTCACGGAGACATGCATCTCCTTACCACCCAACAACTTCTTGAAATCGTCCTTGTTGGCGTCCGATACCGTCAGCTCTTCCATTACACCCATATGAGAGTCGATGAGTTGGGCCAAGTAAAAGGCGCTACTGTTATTCATATTAGACAGTCTTGTTGGCTCTCTCAGCTCCACGAGAGACTGAAGGATGAGAGTCTTCCCAGTGGTCGTCTTTCCGAACAACAACAAAGTATTCACCTTGTTGACGAGCCGATCCGCAATGATCTCAACCCATGCCATAAAGTACGGAAGATCAATTTGATTCTCCCCGAACATGATGGTTAACCACGTACAGCCGTCTGACAAGGGATGGATGTGTTCATCGATATACTTTTCTTTGAAGCACTGCCAGAAGGGCTGACTCCGTATACGGCCCATGTAGGCCTCGTTTTCGAAAGAGATGACAGTCCGCACACGTGCTTTGAAAGAGTGAGAAATCCCATACAAGAGATTAAATTCCTCCCGGCTGATATCCCTCATAAACTGCAACACGTTGCGAGACTTGTGCCTCTTCACCAGCCGAGTGAGCAACTGCACCTCCTTCTCCGACTCCTCCAAAGCACGTTTCGGGCGACGACCAGTACGCCGCCCCTCTGCCTCTGAATGTCCAGAACTACCATCGACTGGCAGACAAGGTTCCGGAAGGGAACCCAAAGGGCCATCGACAGCATCAGCACCGAAACAGTTCAACAGTTTTTGACAAACACGCCTCATGAAGTTTACTGCTGGGTGCGATGCACCCACAAAACTGATGAAAGAAACTCCAAAGCGGGCGAGATACGCCACCCAACGGGTAAGTTTTCTGACAACCTGGAACGTGAGGCCTGCTGCATCACATTCTGATTCACTGAGGCCCAATTGTTTGAAAAGCCCACGGAGGGTGCGGCTCTTGTTGCTCCCTGAGAATGGGAAGGTGATGTGTGAGTGCCCTCCACTCCCGTTGAAGCCTCCAGTTTCTCCATCTCTGCCATGGTGCCAGGTGACAGAACCCATAAATCGTCCGCCCAATTTGGAACGGACATCGCCGGGGACGACAACTGTCGCACACCGGAATTTGTGTTCTTCGGAGACGAAGGCCGAGAGGACACTTGTCCAGGTACCAGTCGGTCCGGAACTGCCAGACTCAATACGTACAGGTCCTGGTCGATCTAGTCCACCTGCCGAGCCCCCAGCACGTTCAACACTGGAGGCTTCCCGAATTCGTCCGAGAATGGGACTCGATCTACCTTCGTCCTCAGTCCCAGATTCCCCTTGATAATTTTCTCCAGATCTTTTTGCGTTGACGGCCGATAGTTCTCCATCGTCAGAGTCCCCGAATACCAGCGAATCCCCACTGACTCCAGCCACGTTTGGGGGAGGGATATCAGCCACTGGTAAATCGCGTCCCGAGTCAGAAAGCTCGTTACGTTGTTTAAGTGAATTTGATACATAAGGCGATTGGGTTGGGTAGTTGCCAAAGTCCCGATCCCGGGATCCCGGGATTGCATTCCCGGCATTGCAATCCCTAGTGCAGATGGCATGTCCGAAACAGGCCACGTACTGCCACGGCAGGTCCTGCACCTGCTGCTGTATCCAGCTTCCACTGGCCAGCACCTTGTTCACGTCGATTAAGACAGCTACTCGTGCTAGAAAGTCTCCATCTGTGAATGCACAAAACACTGATTATTTCAACTGCTTATATAGTGAAAAGATGGAAGATAGGACTCCTATGACGAAAACATACGAGGATTCAAGGGATGGGCAAGGTACCCCTTAGTTGGCCAGCATTGTTGTTCTATCGTGATGAGCTCAATTATCCGACGTTTGTTTTTTTAAAGGCCTTTGAGGTCTCGCATTTGAAATCCACGATTCCGCAGGTGATCATGACTCCAACGAAAACAATACAGTGAGGCGTGCCGTGCATGGTTCACACCGTGAATTTCTATTCATTGTAGTAAACTTTAGGAAAAACTTCGAGCCCCCCCCCCCACTAAAATCCCACACCAGGCAGCACCCCCCCCCCCCCGGGCGGGGGATCCCACACCTCGGCTGGGAAAAGGATTAGGGTTTTAGGGGGGGGGGGGGGGGGGATCCTCACCCAACCCCCACCCCCCCACCCCCCGCCCCACAGACCGGCCCCGGCCGGGGGCCCCCCCCCCCCCATCATGTATGCAAAAATGTGAAATATTACTATTATGAGGCAAACAGTCAAACTTAACTAACCTTTCAGCGCCCTCAAGTCGGCTTCCAGTTCGCTGCGGACGCCGCCTCTGCTCGGTGGCGACGCGCCCCCGCAGCACGCACGTCATCGCTGGGATGTTGGTTTGAAACGTGCTCAGGACATCCGCCGCGTGGGGGCGAAGCGCGTTTCGGACCACAGCTTTGGCCTGAGCACGCGGTGTCCAAGCTATGTTCCAGCCTCCAACAGACTTTCTAGACCACTGCCGTGGGAGAAGCGTTTGGTGGCACGGGTCACGATGGCGATGGTGGCGTCCACCAAGCGGCGCGTCGAATCGCGGCGGGCGTCCCCTTCGGCCAAATTGACCAGGTGCGACCCGTCCCACACACACGGCACGCGCGCAGCAGACGGCGGCCGGTTTTCATTTTCACAGTTCATCATCCTGAACAGCTTGCCGGGCACACCATTGTGGTGCACCTGGCCACCTGCTGCAGTTACAGAGAGCTGCTCGATGCATGCGATGCCGATTCCGGCTAAGGTAGCTCGCAGCTGCCGAGCATGCCCGTCGCCGTCGTGGTCCTTGACTACGGGCGCCCCAAGCACGAAGCTTTGTAGCATTTGCCCTGCGGGAGCATCGGACACGATCGTCGGCAGTGATGTCGATCGTCCTGTGGTTGATGGTAAGTTTGTGTCAGCCATCAGTGCGACACACGGCTGGCTTCTGACGTGATCAACGAGCTTTCGAATGATTTCCGCCGTGAACAGGTCTCGCACTTGCATCATAAGCATTTTTGAGTGATTAACATCACCCACGTTCACTCTATTAATATGTTGGAGAACGATGAGGTCTTCGAACACGGTATGTGACAACGACTTTTTCAAGACATAATATGGATAACAAGACATAACAAGACATAACAAGACAACATACTTTTTCAAGACCCCTCTTCTACTCGAATCGAATGCTCTGCAAGACGGGCGAATGCAAGTCTTGAGCGGCTCCCCAGTGCTTCTCTGCCACCTTGATGACATCAAGCAGGAATGCGGCGGCTTTTATGAGGAAGTTCCAGATGAACTCCAGGTTCTCCGGGGCTAACTCAGCCTGGACCGTGCCGCTTGCCGACATGACAAACCGCCTCTCGAACTTCTCGCTAGAGCTGATCCACTCCGGCTTCTTGGTTGTCTCATCCCACAGCACGAACGCTTCCAGGTTACTCACATACCTGAACCCTCCCACTTGGAGGTTGGCTGTTCCTCGGATGGCTCCGACCGCGCACCTGGGGTGGAGGACATAGCTTTCCCACGATTTCTTGCGCAGCGGCTTCCACTGGCCTTCACGTGAGACTTCTGCCAGATAGCAGAAGGCTTTGCCATCATTCCCATAGCTCTTGCGGTCCAACCCGATAGCCTTGGCATCGATGTTATATGGTAGGTTCACCGGTCTGGAGGTCACGGGACTGATGGAGTATCCCCTGGCCTTCTTCTCTGAGCTCCCAAGCTTGACTGGTACAGTCCGCAGGGGCCGGAGTCCGGTGACCATACTTTTGTGGGAATTGGTGGTAAAGAAATTCCCCTCGGCATCCTTGCCCGTGTCACCATAATACTCGACCTCCATAATGACGCGTGCAATGTCTGCGATTGGGTTAATGCCGGTCCCGGTTTTCAGATCCTCGGGCAACTGATCAGCCCTCACCAACTGAATCTCGCACAGTCTCTCTAGAATGAGTTGCTGTTCTGAGATGGTCTGGTAGAGGCCAGTGAACCGATTGTCCACCGTATAGCTGACAGTCTGCCCGGGGTTGAGAGCCTTGTCAGTTGCCATATTCACACTGACAGCTGCCACCTTAGGGTTATCAGCAGCGCCCAGCGTCCGCGTAAGTTGCAGACTGAAAGGGATGCTGCAAACATTCTTTACGATGACTCTCATCTTCTTGATCGCGACTGCCGTGGCGCGCGGATCATCAGTGAAGGTCTTGCCATCATCCTCTGGAACCTTCCCTCCCGTGGGCAACATATAGTCGACACACAGAACGGTCAGGTCAACTCCATCTGGGGTTTCACCCCCACTTACCATCGCGGTGGTGGCGACGGAGTCCAGGTTGATAACGATGCTGGCTTCGTTCTTGAGAATGCCCACACGGTGTGCTGGCTGGGACTGGATTACGTCAGGGTAACCTGACCTCGCGCCCTGGGGCCCTTCCCCTTTGCGCGGCTTGGCCTTCTTGGCCTTAGCGTCAGGCTTCTTGGCGTTTGTACTGGCCATGTTATGGTTTGAAGGGGCGTCTAATCCCCGCACATTCCATCATGGCACGACAGATCGACAAATAAAATTTCGATTTTGCACCCCCACATCTCAGATTTTGATGAAAATGAGTCTATAGGGTTATCAGCAGCCCTAAACACGCCTGTGACATTTTCAGGCCTCTCCGACTTCCGGTTGTCGAGCTACAGCCTGCGACATTGTTACATTCGATGCATACATGGCTTTGTTTGGCAGGATTTTTCCCTGCTACATTGAATGATAAGTGGGTGAGTTTGTACATCAAAATGATTGCAATCCCATGCAGAATGAACGTTTATCACTATCGAAACCATAGCAATTAAATATATGTCAAATATAACACTTTAAAAAATGCCAAGTTCTCTTGAGCAATTTTCCCCTTCGATATTATGATTTTTGATATTTTTTTTAATGAAAGAGCGTTGATTATTACCTATATTTCATCAATAAAAAAGTGGTTATCGGCTTATAAATATTTTAAACATAATTTCAAACACCAACCGCCCGGCCTCATTTTACCCAATACGGCGTCGTTCAGCAACGGCCGCGGCCAGCTGCTGCCAACGGGAGATAAGGGTGCTGGCGGCTGTCGTCCGCGGCCCCGTGGGATTGAGAGGACACTATGCAGATTATTTATAAATACCAGGCAGGACGTTTTAGCACTTCATTTATTATTCACACAAATAACAAGCCGGAAAGTACATGTACATTTGCGAATGCTAACGAGATGGTACAATGAGCCTTATCAGAGGTACAAAATGCATATCTTAACATTAGCTCACTTCACATTGTAATTCGCACATAAACAAACGGAAATCAGCTGCCGATGTAGGTCACGCTAACCATTCAACCTAAGTCCTGTAGCAAATCAGGCCACCATCACTTCTCTTCCTTCACTTATGGCAAGTTCTCGCACAACGACAATGTTTGCCTTCACTGGAGTTACCATGTGTATTTTTATAGTCCCTTTGACAGTTTTTGCCATTGACAGTCTATCGCCAAGCTCATGCCGTGTACGACTAACCTCTTCTTTCGCTACAAAGCAGCACTCGGTATGCAAATTACCCTTGTCCTATGACAAGGTGGCCGGTCCGGTGTGCTGAGGCTGCGGCTGCTGCTGCTGCTGCTGTGGCTGGACTGTTGGTCGTTGGCCGTGATCGTCCATCCAAAACACAGCACTTCGATTTGGGACCTCGCGTTGTTATTCACACTTTTCACGCACTCAAGCACATACGGGACACGGCGAACTGTCAATGCAATTGCGCAACAATAGATTGCCAATTGTTCAGTAGTCCCTCACGTATATGGTGTGGACTATGCCTCGCTCCTCCGGTTCTTGTTGATGGCGCTCGGTCCGTCCCCCGCCAGGTCAGGTGCCGTGTAGGTAGAGTCCTATGCCAGCCTCGGTGATGTGCGGCGGCAAAGGTGATCGCAGCTCGGCGTCTGGTGATGGTCTGCCCTGATGTGTTCTGTGCCGTCGTATTTATACTGGTGTGGTTGTGGAAAAGTACTGGGTGCTGGCCTCCCTCTGACCTCTCGGGCCAGATGGCGGCCAACTTCCTTGTGGGCGTTGGTTGACGCACATGCCTGAGTTATTTCCCCGGAGCATCTGTGCAGCGTCTGGTTTATGTCGGTGTCAGTAGTTGGCTCATCGGATGTACCGATAGCGTGGCGTGTATGTCTAACGAATGACGGCTGTTTAAGTTACAAGCTGATCTAAGCGTGTGTTCTTGTGGCAAGGCGGGCGGGTGATGGATTGCTGCGTGCAATGTGTATGCTATAAAGTATACGTAGTGTCGTTGCTGCGCAATGCCTGGACCGCCTGGGCCGATGTACGCGGAATGCTGCTGCAATGCGAGGCTGCGTGTATATCTTTAGCCGGCGCCAGAATGTCGCGTGGCTTCGGCGTGTATATCTTAGCCGGCGCCCGAATGTCGCGTGGCCTCGGCGTGGCCCGGCGCAGGGAAGATGATGCAATCTGGAGGAGTGTGGCTGTTACCATACCTTGGCTGTTACAGTCCTGTAGCACTTTACATAGCTTTTCCGCAGTAAGAATGTGGTCCGAGTGTGTCCGCGAAAGACTGGCGCTAGCTACAACCCTTTTCAGTGTACCCCCAACACCGTCGCACGAATTTTTCCCATGCGACGTTGCAAAAAAATTCCAATCGCACTGGACTCCGAAATCCTCATCATGAAAATTCACATTCACGAAATTAAACTTATTCTTGTACTGGGCAGCTGACCCATCCGAAAAATAATGAATCTTTTTCAAGTTCGGGACTATGCCTTTCATTTTCGGTACAATGTGCTGCAAGAATGTGTGCACAGCGACGGTGTCATGCTTCAGTTCGTTTGATAACACGCAAAAACTGTGGCATTCAATCTTTCCAGCCTCTCGCCAATAAACAACAAACGGATGAACGGTACACTGTGGTGCGTTCCAGTGATATGACTGAATTTCGTCTTGAACTACAAAAGTGTAGTTTTCTGAAAAATCTAATATGATCAGTGCTTCATGCTCAGGTAGCTGCTTTTTTAGATCGTCGAAATATTTGCTTTGATGCTGACTCGTGAAATGTTGCCGAGTAAGTGTCACAATGGCGTCAGACAGTTTGTCAAGAAACTCGTCCATAGGAAGAACAATTTCGGTCAAAGTGCAACGATCCGTGCTTAGCCACTGACTAAATCTGACTTCGTCCACCAAGTCTGAGATTTCCCCTGCCTGCGCATTTAAAGTGTCGATCAAATATGACCGGACACCGTCCTGACCTGGACAGTTTTCACACTTTTGCAGCATACAGGCTTCCCTCCCGACATCACAAACCGCGTGCTTCAACAGGTCCTTGTAGGTAATGTCTTTTAAGCCCAGAGACGCTAACATTAGCTTTACGTTCTGGTGATAGCAACATACACAAACCGTATGAGTGCCGTTGCTTCCCAACAGGACACAGTGTTTGGGGCGGAGGCTGGCGAACTTCGAAAACCCAATGCGCGGGTTGCTACCGTTCTCTTTATAAAGTTGGTAAATTTCCTGCAAATTACCTAGAATCAAACGTTTCTGCTTCTTTATTTTAACCCCATTCTCATCTCTTACCGTCACATAGTCTTTTTTCCAGGACATTCTACTCACTTCGTCAGATTCGTAAAAGGATTTTACCTTTTGGCATTCCTCCTCAGATATTTTTCTACCCTTGGAGTAGGGTGGTATCTCGGGCAAAATTCCATTTTCCGCTTTGAGTTGAAAGCTTCGACGCACCATGTACCAAGTGGTTCCAAAAAACTCAGCGGTTTTTTCTACCGAAAAAGGAGACAACGTGAGGATCCGCAGGCGGCGCTGAGGGTCGGTTGACTTTTGAAACTCCGCTTTCAACTCATCCATCAGGCGCTCGTATCTGAAAATAAAAATGGTCCCTGTCAAGAAAATTCGCGAAAAAATATATTAATAACAGTGCGAGACGTTTATGTTTATCAAGACTAAAGCTATGCATTTTTATAGCTGCAATAATCCAGGACTTATTGCATACAAGATTTAAAATGGTCTTAGCGTAACATTTGACCGTACATTATTTATTTATTTGTACGGTACCTATATAATTAAGCTTTTTAGTCAAGAATGATCCTAATTGCTTCTCTCTATCTGTTTCGTATCCATTTGTGCGTGTATCTAGTTATACGTATTTGAAACATACCTCCATCCTCCCATCAATATACACAACGAATTTCAAGATATAGGAGCGAGGGTAATATGGCACATCCTTTTGTTTGAAACTTTCCTGTCTGCATTCTACAAGCACGGCACCTGAATTTAAAAAATACCTTTCCAGATCCTTCTCCTTTTCCAGTCGATTTTTCTTCACCGGAGTGGTACCCGGAGTCGGAATATCCACGCCTAAAGATCGCTCCAGTTTGCGTTTGAGCGATGTTGTGACACTTTTCAACTTTTTTGATCCGAGGGATTTTCTCGTCGATGCATGTATGCCTCCAGCAGCGAAAGAAATACTTATTTTAGAGGGTCATTTACAAAATATATTATATTTGTAAAATGCGTAGATTGTTTAGCAAATATATATTTGGATGGGTAATGTGTATGGAAATACACGTACATGCAAAATGCTGAATGTAAAGCATGGTGTTTTAGATGCGCCAAAAAGGAAAAAGTAATCCAAAGAAAACAACTGGTACTCACTTTTCTGCACCGGAGATTCTCCGAAATCTTCCAAAACAAGCTGAACATTCTGCTCCGCAGTATCAGAATCCCGGTACTCAGAGCTTGTTGTGCCCCCGGAGCAGGGTTAAAATAATGGTTTTTCGTTAGGTGTGAGATGTCGAAACGGACACAGAAGGATGTCGAAATTTGCCGTCGAATTAGTGTCACTTAAAATGCTTCTGCTGCCTTTCATAATCAAATTTGAATCAATGTTGTAGGTACTTGCGACTGGAGTATTAACATGATACTCCAGTATTAACATGATAGTGAGACTGTTAGAAAGGGGACACAAAGACTTCATAAGCACGCATCATGGAGCAAGATGTCAATACTTTCTGTAGAAGGATGTTGATTAAGCATTCAGAAAGTGGTATTTTCCACCCTATTTAACGAATAATTTATCACTGCCCCGGAGTGTTCCGGAGTGCTCCTGACATCGTCGCACAGCTCTTCACTGCTGGACGCAAGACTTTCCGGTGCCGTTTCAGCTTCGGGGAGGCTTTTGGGGTCCTTTGTCAGCCTGGTACGGCAGTTGCAGCAGAGCAAAGTTGTCTCTGTGATCCTCGTATCACCGACTTGACTGACAAGTGTTTTGGACGCCGTTCTCAAGCCTCCCCGAGCTCTTGCTTTGTGCCTTGCAAAAGGATCGGCACAAAAAGGATGATTAGAACGCTTCATGGTTTGGTTGATTAGACCACACACTTGTCTTCACAACACCTACTACTACGACCTGTCCTTCACCTCGCACTCCTACGAACTGTCCTTGCGAACTGTCTAGCTTCACAGACTCACCCCCTGAGTAAACACGCATACTGCGCAGTACGCGCGGGGGCCAGGGGGGAGGTGGCAGTCACGTCTCCCATATCATCCTCCCGGGACGCGCGTCTCCTTTGTTGACATCCCACGCTCGGCTCCCCCTTCCCCTCCCCCTCCCCCCGGCAGGCGTATCGCGAGGCAGCGGCAGCGCGCGTGCCGGTCCGGTGAGCGCAGCGCCCGCATTCACCGCATTTGATTCGTCTTTCCAAGTCGATAACCATTTTTTTAATTTGTGTTTCTAGGGTAAAAAAACTACTCTCTTTCATATGAAAGTGAGAAAAAATACGATATCGGAGGGGACAAATGTTTTTATTTCTTTTCAATTTTTTATTTGGCTAGAGTCGGCAAAAATTACGTAATGAAAGTTTAAATGGTGGCAGAGTCATATTCTTCAATGTTTTGTCTTCATTTTGACGTATAAATTTTTCAGTTACTGAAAAATGACTCAGAGAAAATTAGCACCAAAGATAGTCATGTCAATGCAAAATGTAAAAATTATATAGTTCATAACTAGAAAACGGTAAACCTAAGAGACTTGAAAATGGCACAGGCGTGTTCAGCGATGCTGATAACCCTATAGAATCATTTGCATCAAAATCTGAGGTGTGAGGGTGCAGGTCACATGTCGATTTGTCGTGGAATGCCCCACATGCCGGGTTCATGTATTCACGTCGGAGTCTGCGAACCAACTGACTCACACCACAGCCGGGGGCTATCTCCCCGCTTCCGGCGCGTCACCCCCCACCCAGACATGACGAGGCCATCGCTGGGCCATGCCCCAATACGGCGCGATCGACGGCCGCCTCCCGGTCATACCCTGACTCATCCATTGTGCCCCCCCCAGCCCAGTCACCATACTACACCACCCCCTGATCTGAATACCCTGATCTGAATCCCACCATACTACACAAAGTGAAACAGATTGCGTCTGGTTTATGTCGGTATCACTAGTAGGCTTGTCGGATGTACCGATAGCGTGGCGTGTATGTCTATCATTTGACGGCTGTTTAAGTTACTAGCTGGTCTAAGCGTGTGTTCTGGTGGCAAAGCGGGCGAGTGATAAATTGCTGCTTGCGATGTGTATGCTATAAGGTAAGCTTAAAAGTTGCATATGGGCCTGCCTTCGGCCGTCCATCTGTACGCGTTACGGGGGAGTTTGGTGCTGTGGGCGTTCGTTGAGAGTCCGGGTATCGGTTGTTTGGAGGCGGAGCATGCTGTCTGGGTGGTCGCGATTGGTACACTTGGGGCGGTGGTTCCCTGGGGTGCCGCTCATACTCAATCGGCTGCTGCGCTCTTACCTGTGTCGGTCTTGCGTTCTGGGGAGGGATCTGTGTAACCTGGTCGACTCGGGAAGCCAGATTTGTCACAACGTCAGTCAGTTGGGTGATTTGTCCGGAAAGCTGGTCGGTAGCATGTGTGGCAATGGTGCTAACGTCCATGGGCTCATGGTCCTTTGTATGCAAGTCAACTAAGTATCGGAGATTGCGCTCCTTTTCGGCTGCGGTTACGGCTTGTTCAAGGGTGGCGGGATGTTTACGGATTAGAGACACCTGCATGCGTTTATCGTACAGGCCATCAATAAAATTTCCGGACAGCTGGGTTTGAATCGGGGGCAAATATATTTCCGTCCTCGAGTATAATTTGTGAGCGAGCACGATAATCCTCTCTCCGTATTGTTTTAGGTTTTCGTTTTTTATCTGTTTAATCCTTTTCAATTGTTTCTGTACCGTTTTGAGGTCGTGCATTCCGGCATATCTGGCCATCATCTCATTTTTCAGTAACTGACAAGATTGGGGGCGTGGTCCGTTATCTACAATTCGAATGTATTGCCGTTTTGCGGCACCGATCAAGAGTCGTCCGGCTATCAAAAGAGTCATTTTTTTCATTGCCGCCACTACATCTGAAGACCTCATCTACAGTGTCGACCCATGATCTTAATCCATCAGAGTTTTGGCCATCAAATCTCTTGCTCTGACTGAGCACGTCGGTTAAGAAAGGAGCCATCGCAATATCGTCTCCCGTTGCACATACGTTGGAATCCATCGTGGGTACAGAGTAATGTTGATCCTCTGGTCCAGTCTCGAAAGCAATTTCGCACGATGTTTTACGTTAACCGTTTAAAGTAACAAAATATAAATTCAAACAATTTGGGACACGGGGGTATTTTGTACCAACCGGTAAAGAGCGGAAGTGCAGCCGTCCGCCTCAGATGCTGATCGAGCCGGATGCTTGGTGGTGGTTCCCATCGCTCGTGGTAGATGCTGTGTCTGAGAAGGCTGGCAGGCTGAAATCGTTCTGGATGGTTGGTGTAAACGGAGATGGGTTGATGTAGTGTTGAGCTTCCAGGATTCGTGTACCGTCCGGCAGGGTGGTGATTGCTTGGTAGTCCGGCCGCGGCAAGTCTTCCTGTCGTACCGTCCGGGCAGGTCCTTCCCGGCAACGGTCGACGCCCTCTTTGTCGTGTTTAAGAATTAGTAGTTGGTAGGCGTCCGGGGTCGCTGAAGTGAAACCGCAGCAACGGTGTAGACAGGGGGGACAGGTACAGCGGTGGAAACGTGGGGTAGAGGTGGTGGTTAGGTCGCAATGACACGAATGGCAATACCCACACTCGAAGCAGTACAGGTAGGCGTTGTCGGTGTGGCAGCGACAGAAATGCCCGTCACGGCGTAGGTTGGTCCAGTATGTGCGGTGGTAGGTACACAGGTCGTCCTCGATGAGGGAATAGGCGAGGCAGTGTTCTACTACTGGGATTAAAATGTCCCAGCAGGTACAGCTGCCGTGGGTTAGGACCTCGCGTTGTGTCCGCGATAACCCCGGTTCCAATTTGGATCACGGCATCAATATGACAAGTGCGCCGGTCCGCTGTGCTGAGGCTGCTGCTGCTGCTGCTGCTGATTTGGCTCCAGGGGGACGGGGAGGCCGATGTGAAGACCCCGCTGTGGGATGTCCAGCTGGCTCACCACATCCGTCGGTGTGCGGCACCAATATGACAAGTGCGCCAGTCCGCTGTGCTGAGGCTGCTGATGCTGGGCTGTTGGTCGTTGGCCGTGACCGTCCATCCAAACACAGCACTTTAATTCAGGACCTCGCGTTTTTATTAGCACTTTTCACGATCTCAGGCACATGCGAGACACGGCGAATTGTCAATGCAATTGCGCAACAATGGATGCGAATTTTGCGCAACAATGGATGCGAATTGTTCACTAGTTCCGCACGTAAATGGTGCGAACTATACCCTGTTCTCCCGGTTCTTGGTTGCGGCGCTCGGTCCGTCCCCCGCTAGGTCAGGTACCGTGGAGGTAGAGTGCTGGCCAGTCAGGTGACGTGCGGCGGCCAAGAGATGCACGGATCGGCGTCTGGTGATGGTCTGCCCTCCAGTGTTCCGCGCCGTCGTATTTATACTGGTGGGTTGTGGAAAACTATTGGGTGCTGGCCTCCCTCTGACCTCTCAGACCAGATGGCGGCAGCTTCCGTGTGTATTCTTGAGTCTTAATTATTATCCCGGATCCTGTGTGCATGTGAATTGAAAAGAACCAGATGGCGTCTGGTTTATGTCGGTGTCAGTAGTAGGCTTATCGGATGTACCGATAGCGTGGCGTGTATGTCTATCGTTTGGCGGCGATAAGCGACAACGAACGATGCGAATTGTCCACGAACTTCGCACAACAAACGGTGCGAATTGTCCACGAGATGCGCCCAATCAAACGATGCGGACTGTACCTCGGTTCTTGTCCGCGGCGCTCGGTCCGTCTTCAGCCAGGTCAGGTGCAGTGGACGTAGAGTTTTTACCGGCCTGGTGGTGTACGGCGGCAGCGATGAGCGCAGTTCGGCGTCTGGTGATGGTCTGCCCCCGAGAGGGCCCCGTGCCGTTGCATTTATACTGGTGTTTATATAGTGGTGGAAAATTAGTGTGGGCTGACCTCCCTCTGCCCTCTCGGTGCAGAGATCGGTAGCTTCCGTGTGGGTGACGGGTGACGCACAAGTTTAACTTATTATTCCGCAGCATGTGTGTGTATGTAAATGGAAACGGATCAGCTGGCGTCTGATTTATGTTGGTGTCAGTAGTTGGCTCATCGCATGTACAGATTGGGTGGCGTGTGCATCTACCGTTTGACGGATGTTTGAGTTACTAGCTGGTCTAAGCGTGTTTGTATATTCCGGGCTGCCGTTCTCGTGGCAAAGCTGGCGTTTGATGAATTGCTGCTTGCAATGCGTGTGCCGTAATGTATACTTAACGTTGGTGCAGCGCTACGACTGGGCCGGCGCATGCGGGATGATGATGCAATGCGAGGTCAATCGCAGCGTGTGTATGTTAACGTGCGCCCGACTGTCGGTGGCCTCGGTGGCCGGCCGTGTGAGCGTGTCGGCGTAGCTGATGCAATCGGCGCAGGACGTGCTCTTCCTGCCTTGGGTAGGGAGTATGGCTGGTACATTGCGTTCACACCTCCCATGTATGAGTGATACCCTGCGTTCGGACCTCCCACCCGGGAGTGATGCCCCGCGTTCAGACCTCCCACCCGGGAGTGATGCTTCGCGTTCGAACTTCCCACCCGGGAGTTTTGCCCTGCGTTCAGACTTCCCACCCGGGAGTAATGCCCTGCGTTGAGACCTCCCACCCGGGAGTGATGCCCTGCGTTCGGACCTCCCACCCGGGAGTGAGAGATGTTCAGACCTCCCACCCGGGAGCGATGCCCTGCGTTGAGACATCCCACCAGGGATTGATGCACTGCGTTCAGACCTCCTACCCGGGAGTGAGTGATGTTGAGACCTCCCACCCGGGAGTAGTAATGCGTCGAGATCTCCCACTCGTGAGTGATGCCCTGCGTTCAGACCTCCCACCCGGGAGTGAGTGACGTTGAGACCTCCCACCCGGGAGTGATGCCCTGCGTTCATACCTCCCACCCGGGAGTGAGGCACGTTCAGACCTCCCACCCGGGAGTGAGTGATGTTGAGACCTCCCACCCGGGAGTGATGCCCTGCGTTCTGACCTCCCACCCGGGAGTGAGTGACGTTCAGACCTCCCACCCGGGAGTGAGTGACGTTGAGACCTCCCACCCGGGAGTGATGCCCTGCGTTCAGACCTCCCACCCGGGAGTGAGTGATGTCCTGTGTTCAGACTTTCCACCCGGGAGTAATGCCATGCGTTCGGACCTCCCACGCGGGAGTGAGTGATTCCCCGTTTTCGGGCCTCCCATCCGGGAGTGATGCCCTGCGTTCAGACCTCCCACCTGGGAGTAAGTGATGTCCTGTGTTCAGACTTTCCATCCGGGAGTGATGCCCTGCGTTCAGAGCTCCCACCCGGGAGTGAGTGATGTTGAGACCTCCCACCCGGGAGTGATGCCCTGCGTTCAGACCTCCCACCCGGGAGTAAGTGATGTCCTGTGTTCAGACCACTCATCAAAGAGCGACGACTTGTGTTCAGAGCTCCCACCCGGGAGTGAGTGATGTTGAGGCTTCCCACCCGGGAATCGTGTTCCGCTGGTGACGTTCGCGGCCAGCAGAAAATCTGCCGCACGGCACACCATCCTAGTGTTTTTAGCAGTGCTGACAAAATGCCAAAGCCAAAGTTGATGGCAGAAACGTCGCACCGTTTACAAAGTGCGGTCTTCTAGTGCCAAGTTAGTTCCCATCTCGCCCGAGATAGGCGTGTTGCGTTGACACAGGTTTATGTCAACAATGTGAGATATTTACATGACTTCCGTTTCTTACATTTCTGTCGAGTTGCAGACCATGCCACTTCTGTCAACGTGAGATGTTGACATCAGTTCCACAATCACGAAAACACGGCTCAGGTCAACATCACTAATCGCGGACTTCAACCACAGAACGCCATCGAATAACGACTCTTTTTCTTTCATGTCCCGAGGGAAATCGTCGGCGACCGGAAGTTCGACGCCACCTGTCCGAGCTGGGAAGGGCGGGAGCCGCTGCCAGCTGGGAGGTTCAGCTGCGGTCGGTGCTGTAGCCGGCCTCGGCGTGGACGAACAGCTGCGTCGGAGTCAGCCAGGACCATAAACAGCAGGCGAGTACGTCACCACCCACCGTTGGAAAAATGGCTGTTTTTGGACATTTGCCGGTCCAAAGAATTATGGGCGCAAAGTGACCCTTGATGTCGACGCGCCCCTAAACTCCAATCCACCACCACCAATCCAAAGAATTGTGCACTCCCAAACAAAATCCGTTCCTTGCATTACCAAACATCAGATGAAGAGCTAAATGGGACGATTAGTCTAGGGGTAAGCTGCTCGTCTCACAATCGAAAGGTTGTGGGCTCGAGTCTCACCTGTCGCTACTCTTCGCCCACGACCAATCGGCGTGAGAGATTGGCGAAGATGAAGAGCTAATGCATAACAAGCAATCACAGCTATTTCTGCCACTATCAAGTGATAATAATCGTGAACATAGCCTTAGTAGGTGGCTGCAGTGAGAATGAAATCCACTGTACTTCTAGTAATCATCTCGCATAATCATTTTGCAACCTTGACACAACTTGGCCACGTTATTGAGCATAAGGTACATTTGTTATTTCAGGTGACCATCGGAGCAGCCGAAACATGAAAAGAGAATGCAAGGAGCAGAACAGAAGATGAGATGCCCATGGCATTTGAAGAATTGCAGCTTACCAGCATACAGAACGGAAGCCAAAGTTGGAATTCCCGTGCTGCCTTGGCAACATTGAGTACGTTTAATATGATGGTGCAAATCATGTGTGTCGATGCCATTGTCATGTCTGGTACAGCTAAATAAATATACATCCATGCCTTCACCCGTACATTTTCCATTCATGAAAAATGTCCTGACCAGAAGAAAGGTGTTCAGAAGAATATAAGCCCAGGACCAGAAAGCGAACCCCACCTCATCCACCGTCACAACCACATCCACTCTCACCATCACATCCACATCCACCTACCACGGCTTACCCACGCCCAAATCCACTGTTGGCCCTGCGTCACCTCCATCCATCTCTTGTAGGACTGGTGCAGTGGCCCGCAGTGCCAGTGGTACCACCACAGGCGGTGGAGGTCCGCTCCGGTGCTCCTGACATGGGGGCGTCGGGCCGGGCTTCCCGTGGCGGGTCACGGGATTGACCGTGTTTTAAATCTTTATACTGAGATTCGATTGACTTTTATGAGAGAGAAGCATTTAGGATGAATTTTTTCGACGTTGAGTGCTTTTGATACCGCATGGAGACATGGGATTCTGCAGAAGATCCATCAGTATGGAATCCGTGGATCTCTGAGCGTGTTTTTTTCAATTATATGACAGACCGACGGTTTTGCGTATGCGTGGGTAATCAGACATCAGATTGGCTCCACCAGGTTGAGGGAATTCCTCAGGATAGTGTCTTAAGCACTTCCCTCTTCTCACTTATTGTAAATGACATTGGTAACTCACTTCCCTCTTCAATCGGACGATCCCTTTTTGCCGACGATTTTGCGGTCTGGTCGTGCAGTTCGTCAACTCCTCTCATGGAACGACAGCTGCAGCTCATAATTTCTCGACTCTAGAAGTGGGGACATCGGAATGGTTTCAGGTTTTCGATAGCAAAAACGGTAGCAAACCATTTTTGCCGACGGCGACATAGCTGCCCGGACATGACGCTGAAGCTGTACGGACAAGACGTTCCGTCAGTACAAATGGCTCGTTTTGTAGGAGTGCAGTTTGACCACTGTATTTCATACCGGGAGCATATAAAAGTGCTCCGAAATAAATGTTTTAAGGTCATGTCGATAATCAGGTGTGTTTTCGTCTATCATACGGTGTGGACCGAAGGACTCTGCATCTGCTATATCGTAATCTCATTCGTTTTATCCCGTCCCGTCTCGGGGGTGGGGGGTCTTCAACCGCTCCCCTTCAGGTTTTTTTGCGGACAACGGAACGGCACGCGCCAGCGCACCCAAATTTGGCATACCTTTTCCCACATCAATTTGACATGCTGATTCAAAATTATTAGGTCAGGTCATCTAGGGTCAACGAGTTAGTCAAGCTCAAGTGAGGTCACGTCCAAAAAAAAGTTCAACCAGTCGTCACGCTTTAACGGATAGATATTTTAAACGTTTCTCTCCAACAACGTTTCTCGGTCTGCTCTACCCATTGGAAAAGGAAAATTAAAGAAAACTTGAAAATTCAAAATTTTGAAATTTCCAAAAATGTGGGGGGAACAAATTATAGCCCTGGTCGATTTCGCTGTCCTTTTCTTATTCCAAATAAATTTTGTTTTTCATATATCCCCAAAAATGAACTCCCCGGGGTCAAAAAATAATGTATGTCGTGAAAAGTTGTGAAAATCTAGTCCCCCTGGTGACATCACTTTTGGGGATTTTTGGAGGGGAGGTGGACCCGGACCCTACTCGTTGAGCGCTTTCCGATGACACCTCTTTCGTTTTCGTGCGATGCTTAGTTTGGTGGATTTTAGAGGGTTCTTCAACCGCACCCCCCCCTCCCCGAGAAGGGTTAAGCTTGACTACGCGTATTTTGTATATGACGGTGCGTGTGCTACCACGAAGCGAATGCTAGATCCAGTACACCATGCTGCGCTGATTATAATTACCGGAGCACTTCGTACATCACCAACGGTCAGCGTACTAGCGGACCCTCACGAACCACCATTGTCCATGAGGCGTGAAATGCTCGGTCTCCGATGCGCCTGCAAAATACGACAGTCCTCGGCACACCCGTCATATGCAGCAGTGTTTTCCCGTGACATACATTCGGCCCTTCGTGGTCTTGTTAAGAGGGGAATACCCTACTGTGCGAGAATGAGAACGTTTCTGAGAAATTGAAAATTCGAATACAAGGAATATGAATGCAGGCAGTATGAGCAAACAATTAACCCCTCGGGTGAGCTAATCGCCCCTTCATCGACATCCCCCTCCCTGCCGAGAGAAAACAAGATATGACAAAAGAGGAGCTACTATCACGTACACTCGAACACATTTTTTAGCATATCATGGTTACACCGTTTCCAGGTAAGAGTGGCTTAACTCCCCTGCATCATCGACCGATTTCGCTCACATCATGCCTTTGCAAATTAATAGAAACGCTTGCAATCCTGCGACTGATGTGGTTCTGGTGACGCGGCCGCGCCACCAATGCCGCAGCCGAGTCACCAATGCCGCAGCAGCGCCACCAAGGCCGCAGCCGCGCCACCAATGCCGCAGCCGCGTCACCAATGCTACAGCCGCGTCACCAGTGCCACATCCTGCGACTGATGGGGGAACGAATTTTTTTAATTGGTATTTTGACTGATTATCTGAGCAGTCTTGTGGCGTTGCGCAGTTTTAACCAGCAACATGTCACTGTACGAGACATTTTATCGCACCGTGCGTCGCTGCATCGGAAGGGAGAACAAGTAGTACTGTGCTGGATTCCACCACATGCCGGAATCCGGGGAAACGAGCTGGCCGACCGAGCTGCAAGGCGTGCAGCACTAGCGCCAAGAAGTCACGTTCTCCCACTTCCTGCCAGTGACTACTACCCAGGTATCTCATTTATTATGAGACGGTGGCAGGGCCGATGGGACCAAGTGGAGTTGAACAAATTAAAGCAAGACAGTCTATACTTAGCTTCGTGTCCTCGTCCTTCAGCAAGACTAGAAGGGACGAGGTAGCTATCTGTCGCTTCAGAATTGGACACACTCTTGCGACACATGGGCATTTATTATGCGGGGACGATAAGCCGAAATGTGTGAAGGGTAATGCCGCACTGACTGTACACGACGTGCTGGTAGCGTGCCCAGCATACACAGAAGAACGTAAGCGCCACTTCGGATATGATGCGAATGCTCTGAAGTTGTAGGACCTATTGGTATATAATTCCCGATTTATAGACAATGGAGCGGTTGTGTGCTTCCTTGCGGAGATAGGATTTGACGTAATATATTCACCTGCCTGGCTGATAAACTGCTTTCTCAGATCTTATATCAAGTGCCTTAATAGCTGTCGACGTTTATATTCGTATGTGACATTCTAACGCGTGCTTGGGCAACCTTGTTGTGGGTGCAACATAACACAATGGGATTGACGCACCCTAAAACCCCAATAATCATCATCATGCCAGCACTTCTCAACAGAGCGAAGGTTGTGCCACGAAAATATTACATGACTCGCACATATCGTGATATCCTGTCTGATGACTCAGACGTAGTTCGTTCTGGGAGCATATTCCGCTTTCCGAGAGTGATCGGCTCTTGGGTCATCTACTCACCCCGGTAACACCTGCAGTGTCCGCATAACTAACTGGAACGTTGCATTGAAAGTTACGGACGCTAAATGATTGAATTTATCGATTTTATTTATTTATTTTATTTATTTATAAATAAATAAAATAAATAAATAATTGGTCGGATATAATTTATAAATAAATTATGAATAAATGGTCGGACGCAGTTGATGCGCCACCAAACCCCGATAATCAACGCCCTGGTCGAAGCGCCCTCAAACTCAAATAACTAAGCTCTTCGCTCGACTTGCCTTGGATGTCAATGCGTCACATGACGTCGCGGGGCATCCGACGGCCACCTCCTTTGTCGTTAAGCGTTGTACTCGCCCGGATGCTCATATTCTATGTTCACCGTCCACGTAAATATCGGAAGACATTTCCAGCGCATAGGTAGGCGTCAAAGTTATGAACTTGAATACATGTTAGAAGCCAATCAGTTTGTGTGTGCATTGCCTTCGCCACAGCGGGTGATAAATGCGAGCTGGGATAAAAGTTGTGTTCATTAACCCGCGCCGTCTTTCCGGTCAGATCTTCACACCCCGTCTCTGGGAGGGAGGGGGGGCGGTTAGTAACCCTCTAATATCCAAACTAAGCATCGCATGAAAACGAAAGAGGCGGAAAGTGCTCGACGAGTAGGGTCCTGGTCCACCCCGCAAACCAATTTCCCCCAAAAAAGTGACGTCACCATGGGGGCTAGAGTTTCACAAGTTTTCACGAGTACATTATTTTTTTGGCTCTGGGGGTTCACTTTTGGGGGATATATGGAAAAACAAAATTTATATGGAATGAGAAAAGGATAGCGAAATCGACCAGGGTCATACATTTTTTTGGTCCCCCAAAATACAAAGTAAAAATAATTTCTCTTAAAGTTAAAAATTTTGAGTTTTCAAGTACTCCTTAATTTTCCTTTTCCAATGGGTAGAGCAGACCGAGAACCGTTGTTGGAAGGTAACTTACCCTAATAAAAAGTGTTTACGTTAAGCAGAATCGTCTACTTGAACTGCAATTGGCAAATATGCAAAATTTATATGTAGTCAAAAACGAGAATTGTTTTTAATCCACTCATGCTTTGTTGCATCCCGAAAGATAAGCAAACGCTGAAAATTCCATTAAAATATCTGTATCCGTTAAAGCGTGACGACTGGTTGAAGATTTTTGGAGGTGACCTCGCTTGACCTTGACTAACTCGTTGACCCTATATGACCTAACTTCAAAATTTTGAAACAGCATGCGAAATTGATGTGGGAAAAGGTATGCAAAATTTGTGCGCGTTGCCGCGCGCCGTTCGTCCACTATCCTGGAAAACTTGAGGGGGCGGGTGAAGACCCCCCGAGACGGGACGTGTTTAGGGCGATTCAGGGACATACAGTGGCGGAAAGACGTGAGGAGGGCTCAAGGTGGAAGTGAGTCATGCACACGAACTACGGAGCACAGACAACGTAATCAACGACAATCAACGCTTGTACAGACAACTATGTGCTGTAAAAAGCAGAACTCGTCCATCGTCTCGTCGTATACAATGTCCAGGTCCCCGAATTAGGTGACCATCTGTTCTCTGTTTATCATCCGTTTATCTAAAAACAAAGACAAAGACGCATATTCCGGCCATCCGCAATAGACTGGTGGCTATTGCAGCGTAATGGCGAGTTTTAAAACAAAGGTTATCGTTAGATAAGGGCTGTCACAGGTGCGCATGACAACATATAGCACTTGTTTATATCAGCGGCACGGAATGAATTAGCAGGCACGATCAGAAATCAGCAAGTATGATCAGAAGTCAGCAAGTACGATCAGAGAAGTCAGTCCACCCTCACGTTCAACGCTGCTTCAGGCGGCGACTGAGCCGGGAAACTGGCAGTCGCTTCAGCTCGAGCGGCAGCTCGTTGTGCCGGGCAGGGCCTCGGGAGCAAAAACGGCCGGGTATGCTGCCAGCGCAAAAACTGGGACCGTTAGGTACCAGGCCGGTCGCCACATCTCTGAGCGGTGGGTGCTGCCGTAGATCATAGATGTCCTGGCGGGAGGCATGTGTTTTTGACACCCATGATTTGGTACTCATGAGATATTCCACCGTCATATTGGATGGACTCCCCAAATTTTACCCAGAGACTTCTTGAACTGCCTAATTTGTCGCATTAGTACTGACAGTCTGGAGATCCGCGCCGGCGAGCCAAAGCCAACAAACAAAACACCCGCGCAAAATACAGGGGAATGCCAGGGTCGTGGCGGAACGGTCTTGGCCAGTGGCGTGCCCAGGAGAGGAGGGCGAACGGGGATCCCTAAGAGGTGGTGGGTCCAGAGAATCGCCCCCTGGGCTCGGAAGAACCTCGCGCTTCGAAATGTTACACTGGAACTCCAAAGGTGTCCATCGGGCCTAAAAGATACGCTTCGGGGGAGGGGGGATTAACACCGCGTGGCCATAAAAGCACGCTGGAAATCTGAAAGCATACCGGTTCCCTTTAAAACAGAACGGATCCCGCAAGAACGACATGAGTAAGCTGTCGAGATCGGGAATCCATAAAAGCAGACCGGAGACCCCGAAAAAACTCGCCGATGTGGCGGCGAGGCGTGCGTCATACAAAAAAAAACGGATCCGATGCCGATGTGGCGGCACACAGAAGGGATCGCCGATGGCCATCCCTCACCCGTTTATTGTATCCCAGCGAGCCGCGCTCACCCGAGATTACGTGGACGAGGGATGTCCGCTCTTTTGGTCGAGTCGCCCAAAAACTCAAATGTCTAACTAAAGGACGTCTGCCCCACACCGTGCTTCATCTCGCACGGTTGTAGGTAGTGGATGTGTTTTTTGGTGCTCGGTGTTCGCAGTTGTTTTTGCCTTTTCTGTAACTTTGTGGGCCATGTGTGTATATACAAATTAAAATTAATTTAGGTATAATCACACTGATGCGACTCCACGATGTACGCGGAGAAGTACGCAGAAGAACACCGAAAGTAAAGCAAATATTTTTTTAATGATATTCATCGAAATTTGACTCGACACCTGAATTTTGTAACCTTTTTTCACGCCAATATTTCTTTCCTCGAGCGGACAAAATGTGATGTCCCTCACAAGAAGCGTGCATTCTATGTTTTTGAAAGCGACATGACTACCTATTTTGGGGGCGTTCGGGTTGCGAGCTTGACAGCGACCCCTGCCGCTCCTTGCCGTGTCGTATATTTATCCCACAACTACGATACATTGATTTCAGCATCAGCGCAGTCAACCAATAAATCATTTAAAACGTAGAACTATCACCATGCCTACTGGCTGCCGAACAGCCACCAGCTGCAGGGACGCAAGAGCGTCACCATCAGTCACAGTCGCGAGACTGGACACTGGCGGCGCCGACTCTGCAGTCGAGTCGCTCTGGCTCTCAGTGACGGGTGCCGGCCGGCGAACTGCGATCGTCGGCGCCATCTACCGGCCACCCAGCGCACCCGTCACCAGAGGGTTGGGGCTCATAGAGCAGCAGCGCCATCTACCGGCCGCCCATTGTCTGGGAGTTTTGATCGAATCTGAAGGTTTAATACAACGAAGAATGGCTCTTAAGTGCTCCTGGGGTTTAGACATTGCGTAGACGCTACTTTTGATGTACTTTTGATGATTAGACGCTACTTTTGATGTAAACTCATCACCTCCTGGTATATTGAGGGTCGTACCAGGAGTCTCACGCAATGTCCAATCTGAAGGAGTGATCTAGGATTTCCTTGCCATTTTTTACTTACACCTTGGCACCAAAGAGGGTAAATCGAGCTGTACGCTCAGGTATGCTCGTGAATTGTCTCCGACGCAATTGTCTTCACCTGATGTGCTCACGCAACATCGTCTGGGTGCAGAGCAGCCACCACGTGGAAGTACCCCAATACTTGACTTTGCATTTGAGGGGACGAGTAGCCTAGGGGTAAGTTGCTCGTCTCACAATGGAAAGGTTGTGGGTTTGAGTCTCACGTGTCGCTACTCTTCGCCCGCGACCAATCTGCGTGAGAGATTGACGACTCTACATGGCTTAACGGTCGATGTGTCGTAAACCAATAACCAACCAACCAATCAACCGACTTTGCATTTGACTTTGTGCTACCGTGCATGTGCATACAGTAAGTCGTGAATCAACCAATGCAAACAGTGCTAATAAGAAAGCATGACTCCCAATGAGGAAAAGAGGAAAAAGAACTGAACAATGATAGAAAAACGACCCCAGCAACACAAAAGAGTAAGGCGAATGAGCGGAAAAATGTTCAACTCAGAGCAACATAAAGAAAAACGAAACGAAACGGAAACTACATCCAGTCACTTTCTCCAACCTGGAGTAGCGAGCATAACCGGAATGTGGCGAACGCTTCCACAACCAACACGCATGCTGAACTGATACTGCGAGCAACACAACATTGTGCCCACTACATTGCACTTGCACTTCTACTTGGTCACAACACTACTCAATGGTAATATATAATGATAACATCCATTTTGTGTGGCAAGTAAATGACATTATAAATGCGCCGGAAGAGCTCCCGATCCCAAATCCCAATCCAAGTCGTTAAAGCCATTCCCACCACATCGCGAAAACCGCCGCTATCCTTACCGTTTTGAAACCCCTGGGAAACCATACCCAGTGACTGACCTCACACTCGAGGTCGCTGGTGTCAACCAGGCTCCCCCGGGGCCCATCGCATCGGTGTCACCTCCTACCCTGCACTATTCCCCACCTGTGCGCTTATTCCAGCTGCAGTTCGCCAGCTGGCCAGGCGTCCAGCCGCGCTGACGCGTCCTGCAGCATACCTGCAGCGGCGAGACACCCGGCCAGATGTTGCTCGGCAACTGGCCAAATGTCCAGCCGCGCCTAATGAATGCGTAGCTGCGTGACACAAAAAAGAATCCAACCAGTCGGCCGGCAATGGCTACTAAGCGTGTGCGCGACACGTTTCCGCTAAGGCGGTAATTTCGCCGGCGATTTCTAGTCGGACAATTGGGACAGGTGGTGCAGGACTTTAAGCAGGGTCTTTCTATGTCACAGAACAGAGTATAAAGGTGCGTGTCGGCAACGGGGCTGGCAGTTGGAAACTGTGCGCGGCGACGATGGCACCACGGATGACGGTGCGCGTGGTTATGGTGAGTACGACACCCGTGCATGCACACAAACATTGCATATATACATATATATATATATATTTTGTATATAAAAATATAGTTATATATCTACATATATGGCGTATGTGACAATCCAGGGCACACGCTACCCAGACACCCACCAAATTCGACCATTCCAGCCACTCCACACGCTAAGCGCCGCCTCCAAATCTTGGAAGCGGTTTTTATCAGGGAGGTTGACCCAGCCACCAACCGCTAGAGCAATGCACGAGGCACGTTGCTGTTATATGCTGACCCACAGCTCACCATCAGGCGTTATTTATGAATGCTATGAGAAATGAGAGAAAATTGTGGAATGACAAAATTGTGTTTGCCACTGCATCAAGACAAAATTATATTTATTTATTATTATTTTATTACATTTATCACCGGGAAGCGCTCGAGGAGTATGGTACGGGTCCTCCCCCAAAACAATTTTCCCGAAAAAGTGACTTCACTAGGGAGCTAGATTTTCACGACTTTTCACGACTTATATTATGTTTTTGTCTCTGGGGAGTTCATTTTGGTAGATATTTGAGAAAAATATTTGAAATCGGAAGAGGACAGCGAAAATTATTACAAAATTATTTCATGCTGACCGTGACAACATCTTCTTCAGCATGTGACAGACTGAGTGTGTCTGATATGCTGTAGGTGACAGTCTGGGCACTTTTTCATGTCTTGTTGTCAGAGGTAGAAAAGCCAAATGGTGGTCGCTGACGCCGACCAAATCGTCGCTAGCAGTCAAGCGTTTTCCCGGTTATTCTGTGCAGTGGTCGCCGACTAGCCGCCGATGAAAGCGGCGCTCCGGTCAAGCCCGGTGCTTTTGCGAGCAAATTTCTGTTCGCATTCTTGACATGTGCTTGAGGCGAGAAAATACGTCCAATTGCTGAATGAAAATCTAGGAGTAGCTTAGAAAGCCACAAGGATAGTCGGGAACGTTTGCCATCGTGCTTTTATTCCAAGTGGCTTTTCCCAACGCATAATTATTTTAGCAAACTATCTTTCGTTAGAGTATAACTCTTTCAGGAAATATAATTTGCCAATGTAAAATCATTCCTGCAGACATAAATTTCCACCTCTTGACCTTCTCCAGCTGCTTAGGTTATTTTGGTCGCCAAAATTGCTAATAGTTATAACCATTTCGGCACCCACCCCATCTACCATATTGGAGGTTTTTTGCCTCTGCTTGTGCCGAAAACATATAGCAAATATACGTCATCTTGAACATCATCCCCGTGTGCCGGCGGGGGACATAACGCTCAACTAAAACGACAACTATTTGCTACGCATACTAAGGTTGTGGGGGATTGCTAGGCTGTGTTTCTACAACATGGTTAGGCTATAGATTGGCACAACACCCATCGCTTAGATCATGGCGCAAATCCAAATCAGCGTTGGGTCAACGACCACGCAGTAGGTCGGCAATCACTATTCGGCTGGGTTAAAGCAGTCTGGGCGTGGAAGCACGGAGGTGTTTTCTGGGTCTCACGCAACCTCCATCCTGCTTCTCCCTCTTCCCATTCCAGTATCCATCGCGTGCCAGCGTCCCTTTGTATGTACTTTATGCAACCCTGTAAAATCAACCGCTCCACAGTCACAAGCAGGTAGACCCGCTTCATCCGGGCTACCCTTCAGTTTTAGTTTTATCCGGGTAGTCGCGCCCACTTGGCTTGTTCCCAGGGGTTGGCGGAATCCTGGAGGCTGCGGTCTCCCTCCGCATGGCGCTAGTTGTGATGGGGGAGCGACACGGCCATTTGGTCCCGATAGTCCGGAGGCGCGGGCGAGCCCGTAGGGCCCATATGGGCCAATGGGCCATATGGACCATATGGGCCATATGGGCCAAGTGACAAGTCGCCCCGGGCTGGTGGCTTGGACTCTCGCCTTGTGCCTGGCGATACGGCCGCCCGGGGCTAAGGGCTGGGCGGCACTGCTGGCGCGGTCGTGGTGGTGATCCTTCTCTCTCTCTCTCTCGACCGTGGGGCGGGGATGGCAGAGTGGTTAAGGTGTCGGGCTATGGGTGCCAAAGGTCCCGGGTTTGACTCTAGCGCCACTCAGGACATTTCCGAATCCCGCGGCCCACCGGCGAAACAGTGTGGCCGCGCCATTAGCCGTGAATGTGCATAAAGTGTGTCGTGAACCAACCAATAAACAAACAAGCAAATCTCTCGACCGTGCGAAGGCGCCCATTCGCCCGTATGGTTCCTCGGGTGCCTGGCGCCCTCCTGTCCGCAGGACACAGACGTCCCCCCTGTAAGGACCCTCTGTGGGGGGGCGCCGCGACGAGCCACTTGCCTGGTAACGTAGCTCGATACGAAAAACTGAGTGGATGAAGCAATTGAAGTGGAATTTTGAAGTGCTGAGGATGCGAGGAAAACCTTGGTCTCAGTTGAGCTTAACCCGCGCCGTCTCCGGGGTTCTTCAACCGCCTCCCCCTCAGGTTTTTTCCCGGGTAGAGAAGGAACGGTGTGAGGCAGCGTGCCGAAATTTTGCGTACCTTTTCCCACATGAATTTGGTATGTTGTGTCAAACTTTTGAAGTCTGGTCGCCTAGGGTGAACGAGTTAATCTAGGTCAAGTTAGGTTATCTTCAAAAATGTTTAGCCAGTCGTCACGCTTTAACGGATACAGATGTTTTAATGAAACTTTTAGCGCTTGCTTATCTTTACGGATGTAACAAAATGCATCAAAGAAATGCTTAATTTTTCCGTTTTTGATTACTGATTAGTTTTGAATATTTGCCTATTAGTCTCTCCGGTCAGATCCTCATACCCCGTCCCTGGAAGTCGGATAATAACCCCCTCTAAAATACAAAATAAGCGTCGCACGAAAACGAAAGAGGTGTCACCGGGAAGCGCTCGAGGAGTATGGCACGGGTCCTCCCCCAAAACAATTTTCCCGAAAAAGTGACTTCACTAGGGAGCTAGATTTTCACGACTTTTCACGACTTATATTATGTTTTTGTCTCTGGGGAGTTCATTTTGGTAGATATTTGAGAAAAATATTTGAAATCGGAAGAGGACAGCGAAATCGACCAGGACCATACATGTCGTAGGAAAAAGAAACATTTGATTTTTTAATGAAATTTCAACAAGTTGAGTTTTATCAAGTTTTCTTTAATTTCCCTTTTCTAATTGGTAGAGCAGACCGAGAAGCGTTGTTGGAAGTCAATTGCTGTAATAAAAATGCTTACTTTGCCCAGAATTTTTGATTTTAACTGTAATAGGCAAATACACAAATTTTATAAGTAGTCAAAAACGGAACAAAACGAAAGATTCCTCTCATGCGTTTTGTTGCATCCATAAAGATAAGCAAACGCCGAAAGTTTCATTGCAATATCTGCATCCGATAAAACGTTACGACTGATTGAACCTATTTGAAGGTGACCTCACTTCACCTAGATTAACTCGTTGACCCTAAATGACCTTTTGAAAGCTTGACATAACATGCCAAATTGATGTGGAGGTATGCCAAATTTCGGCACGCTACCGCGCGCGGTTTGTTCACTATCCGCGGAAAACCTGAGGGGATGGGGCGGTTGAAGACCCCCGGTACAGCACGTGTTAGAGTTCAAATCGAAGATTCTTGCTAAAGTAAGAATTTTTGTATTACAGCAAGTTGACTTCGAACAATGTTTTTCGGTCCGCCTTACCGATTATAAAAATAAAATTAAAGAACACTTGAAAACTCAACATTTTGAAAATTAGCAAAAATATATGCGTGACTAATTTTGTTATGGTCCTGGACGATTTCGCTGTTCTTTTCTGATATCAAATGTTTTTTTTCTGAAATATCCCCCAAAATTAACTCCCCAGAGCCAAAAACACAAAGGAAGTCGTGAAAATCTAGGCCCCCTAGTGACGTCACTTTTCTGTTGAAGTTTTTGGGGGCAGTGTCGGGCCCTACTCGTCGAGCGCTTTCCGATGATGCCTCTTTTGTTTTCATGCGACGCTTAGTTTTGATTTTAAGGGGGTTCTTATCAGACCCCCCCCCCCGAAACGGGGTGTGAGAATCGGACCAGATAGACCGGGTTAAATACGGCGTATGAGAGCAGGGCAGGAGGCGTGACGTCACGATTCCTATTGTAGCTGAGCCACACAGGACAAAAATAAACTTATCGAACGGTGTTATAAACTATTTTGATATGAGGGACGTTTCCGTTGCGGAAATTGTCGACGGATATCTGTAGGAGCAAGGAAGTCTTGTTGGCATGAGCAATGAAGTCTTCTTATCACTACATGAGCGAGTGCGAATCGCCATGATGCAGCAACGTCTCCAACATTGGGGTTTGCTTGGAGGTACCTCCAGCTGTAACGGTTAGTCATCCCATGTTGAGCCACGCTGTGCGTTTCTGTACAGGCAAAAGGCTTCACCAGCAGCTTGGTACGGCCACGTCATCGTTTGTAGCAACGATTCTGTTTTGCTACCCTCGGCAGATTCGATTTCTTGTCAAAAGCCCTATTGCCTTTGTCACCTAAATTTGCAAAGGGGATCTTGGTCAACTGCGTGCTCACACACACCCTGACGCATCGCCCGGATATAGGTAGATAACCATTATGTTGTACCGAGGCGGCACAACATTTACCCCCGAGCGACTTATTGGAAAACGAGCTTTTATCTGGCGCAAATGCATGGCAATACGACACAGTCATCGTTCCCTGTAGCGCTCCCCACCCCTTGCAGGACGTTATTGCCCAAGATATGATCTAATTGGCGATTCCGAGCCAGCACCGTAATCCACCGCGATTGAACTAAGCGACGACCAATATAAGGCTCTACCCCACTCCCATCTGCCACAAGTGAACGCAATCGACGCGAACCAGTATATATAACCGACCCCCGACGACGAGCAGTCTAGGTAAGCTTCTCAAGCGGCACACAGCAAACATATTCTCTTTGATGACAATAAAACAATTGTAGCTTTATGCGTGGATGGATGTACTCCAGCGTCGATAATGAACATTGGAAGAATGCATAAGTAATCCGTGCCTTCACCCATTGCCAGACAAGTTCACGCATTTGTGATTGTTCATTGCAAAGCTTCCACTCTGTACTATTCCCAAGCATCTTTTCCGCCAATAGCGGGGTATCTAGGTATACGGGTTCATTGCTTTTTAGTCGTGTAGTGTTCAAGTCCGGATCGACCCCTGTACTGCTCTACTCCTTGCTGAACTCTTCCACCCCTAGTACTGACCCCCCCTGTGTGACAGGTGGCGAGTCTGGTGGCCGTCGCCGCGGCCTTGAACCCCCACGTCGCCACCGAGCCCTCCCCCGACACGAGCAATCCGGCAGAGCAGCATCGCCAGGGACGCCAGCTCTTCCCCTTCTGCCCCCTGATCATCTGCAACTTCTTGGACAGCCTGTTCGGCACGACGCTCGCCACGGCCCCTGCGGCCGCACCACTGACCCTGCCGGCCGCACCACTGACCCTGCCGGCCGTGCCGAGTGGCCAGCAATTCGTCGTGGTCCAGTCTCCGGCAGCGACCGCTCCGCTGGCGCCGCCGGCGAACGGCCAACAGCTGTTGCTGGTCCAGCCTCAGGCACCGGCGGCTCCGCCCGCGGCACTGCTGGGCGGCTCACAGGTCATCGTCGTGCCGCCGCTGGCGCCGTTGCCGCCCGCACGACCAGCTCGGCAGCCTCCCACACAGTGCCTCGTAAGTCGCAGATTGACGGGCAATAAGAATGCGGCGGAGGGATGCCCTGCGGCAAGTTGCTTGAGGCTACGCGGTGAATCCCGCGACGTCCTACATGATGTCCGCGAGACTCACTGTTGCGTGTCGCGATTCTGGTGCTGTGCAGCATTATGGTCAAGCATTGCGTTTGTTTAATTTTTATACAACCTCTAGTCTGAATTCTTGCTGGGGTCGCTTTATGCACCAGGGTCCTTTTGCTAAGCGATGCTTCTTGCGTGACCCCTGGTCCCACCACCCGAGCCGGAAATTCCAGTTCAACGGCAGGATTTGTGCGGAGAGCCTACCGTGCCGTCAATGCACCGACACGGCCGCCCCGGTAGTTCGTCCCCAGATCTTGTCGGGCCAGTTGCCAACTTTCCCTGCCAGCCTGGGGCTAGATGTGAGCGCGTGAAGTGAAAAGAACCCTGCCTTGCCAGGACATGAGAGCCCAGTGCAGGGCAGCGCTATAACCAACTCAGCTAGTGTAGAAACTCAGTACGTGCTGCGTGAGAAGAACTCAACTGGGCCTGCGAGTTCCAGCACCAAATACGTGGTATTGGTGTTAAGCCGTGCTACGTCATCCTGACTGCGGGCAAGGCTATAGCAATGCTCTGTATTGTATGAAAAGCACGTGGTATTGTTGACTTCCTAGATCAATTTCATTCCACGTTGCTCAATAACCTGACATCCTACCACCCGTACCATCTCCGAGTCGCTTCTAACACAGTTTCCAGACATCTGGCTAACTTGCTGAAGATAGCCTGTATCTTCAGCTGAAGATAGCTGAAGATAGTCCAGTTTGTTAACTAACTTTCAAGTTCCGAAACTTGACTTCAAATTTGGACATGATGAACTTTCGGAGCTTTGGACGCCTCCGATTTGAGCTGTTTTGCAAGATCACTTCCAATTTTTGTAAATTAACTTCCAGTTAACTTCGAACATATGACCGCCGCCAGCCTGGACTTTGGTTTGAACATAGGATTTGACTTAGGTTTGGACTTCCAACGGCATCTCGTCCGGTTCCTCAACCTCGTCCCACTTGCTAGGGTGTTGAAACATATGGCCAATTCCTAAGGTGTCAACTTCTGGTGACACTTCTTTAAGTTATTGAAAGTTCCCGCCCGTCCCCATCCGCTGCACTAAGATTGCCTCCAAAGCCCCGCACAAAAACATTGGTGAACCCGAATCAGTACAACCGTAGATGTTCATCGCAGCGAATCAATTTACGACAGGCCGATTCCCGAGAGAAGACACTGTTTCCGACACTCCGACACCATTCCACGTCGCGGTTGACAGTCACGTTGCACGTCCCGGCAGGGAACGTGGTGCCGACACCATCCCGGCCAGTGTCACGACAGCTGGCAGTGCCACGCGGGGCTGGTGTGCGCTGCCGGAGAGTGCGTCCAGTGCGCTCTCGACAAACACTGCGCCGGCGCCGACGTGTGCCAGCAGAACGTGTGCGTCGAGTGCGTGGAGCACCGCCACTGCGGCGCCGGCTTCTTCTGCCTGCACGGCAAGTGCGAGCCGCTGCGCTTCGTGGGCGAGCTATGTCCCGACGACAACGCCTGCCGCAAGCACCGCTGCAAACAGCACCGGTGCGTGCAGTGTCGCTGGCCAGCCGACTGCCACCAGCACGAGTTCTGCGACGACGACGGCCAGTGCCAGGCGCTTCTGGCCACCGACCAGGTGTGCTCGCGCGACGACGTGTGCCAGTCGCAGCTGTGCTTGATGGGCGCGTGCGCTGAATGCTCTGCGCACTTCCCGTGCGCCGGCCACCAGTTCTGCGACCTGGGCATGTGCAAGATGCCCGGTTTTCTGAACGATCCCTGCTGGGAGGGCAGCCAGTGCATGTCTCACATCTGCAAGCTGGGCACATGCCAGGAGTGCACCCACCACGCCGACTGCGAGCATGGCGAGTACTGCGACCGCGGCGCCTGCACGCCGCTGCTGATGAAGGGCGACGACTGCTGGCAGGACGAACAGTGTCGGTCGGGGCTCTGCCTGCCAGCAGGACCGGTCAGCAAGTGTGCCGAGTGCCGCAACGCCTGGCACTGCGGCGACCTCCAGTTCTGCGACTCGAGCAACACGTGCCAGCCGCTGGGCGAGCTGGGCGCCGCGTGTCAGGCGGACGTCCAGTGCGCCTCGCACGTGTGCATCTTGGTGGACACGTGCAAGGCGTGCAGACTGGCGAGCAGGTGCATGTCATGTGGCCTTGTTGGTACGTGCTCCACGTGTCGCTCGGCGAAGCAGTGCGGCCCGGGCCAGTTCTGTTCGGACAGCGGCGGAACGTGCGATCAGCGCCTGCCGGACGGCACGGCGTGCGACAGCAGCGACCAGTGCGTGTCGCTGCTCTGTGACGGCACTTGTCGCGGATGCGGCGCCGACGGCGACTGCTCGCCGCTGCAGTTCTGCTCGGACGGCGGACAGTGCGCCGAGAAGAAGTTCCTGGGCGACCCGTGCGCGGCGCACGGCGAGTGCCTGTCGGCGCAGTGCAAGGACAACAAGTGCATCGAGTGCACCGACGACGCCGACTGCAGGTACAGCGAGTTCTGCTCCTTCGCCGGGGTCTGCAAGGCCAAGCGGCAGAACGGAGCCGTGTGTGCGAGGAACAAAATATGCGACTCCAGCTTCTGCTTCCGCAGCGTGTGTGTCGGGTGCCTGACCCACTACGACTGTGGGCCCGCCCAGTTCTGCGACGCCGGCCACACGTGCAAATACCGGCTGCACGACGGCAAGTGCTGCTCCAACGACCACATGTGCCGCTCCTGGAGCTGCAAACCGCCTCCAGTCACGTTCGGACAGCTGATACAGCTGGACGACAGAGCGCTATCTGTGGTTGAAGTCCCACTCAAACAGCAGGCGCAACAAGGTGATGACGACAGCGCCAAACTTACGCCTGAGGTCACACTCAAACAGGAGGCGCAACAAGATGATGACGACACCGTAATACTTACGCCTGAGGTCACACTCAAACAGCAGGCGAACGAAGGTGACGAAGTCCTGACTAGAAATGCCACCGCGAGACATCGTGGAGGAAATCTCAGATCGGCTTGCACGAAGACCTGCTCGGGAAAACGTGAGTAGAGAGGATCAAACTCTCGGCCAAAAATGTTGCATATGGACCGCAGTCTATGACAAACAAAGTCAATCCGTAGTATGTCCGATAATAATGTGCCCGACACACTAACTCCAAAACCAACAAGACTGTATCGATAGTCTACGGAAGACCTACTGCCCTAGCCTCTTTTCCGAGGTAACGTCACAAGTAGAAATCCATTTGAGAGTGGTTAATCTGAATCTTTCTATAAACATTTGTGTGATACCACTCATGGCTGTCAAACAGTACATCCCAGGTGGTGGTTTATCCTCTCCATTTGCACATCGACATAAATATTATGGAAGCGAGACTAATCGATCAGCTTTGCCATAATTTGTCAGCTTAGGTATTATTAGACTCACGTACGTGAAAATAGCGACTTAACTCTCACTTGAGTATCTACCGCTAACTTTCACAAACCGCACTCTTGGCTGGATATGAGCATGCAACAGCAAGCTAGATCTTCTTGTTTCCAAAGGGTAGCAAATGTTGTTACCATTTGCTCTTTTGACATCGAAGTCCCCCATTCGACTGACATATGCTATGCTCATCTTCCGGATGCATTTTCATCTGCATTATGAAGGCGTGCTAACAGCGCAAGCTGATTCTGTCACCTCTTCCCTGAGTTCTGTTAGTGACCTGGACGGTGATTATGGTGCAGTGGTACGCATAACTTTTGCATTCCATTTCAACGCATTGCTTACGTCGACATGACAAGCTGATAAGCCATCCTAAACATAACATTTTGCAAGTTTTTCTAGCTGCAATTTCCTCAGAACTGCAGACTGACATACAATTAGCAGCGTAATGTCGGGGGTTCTTAGCCATACCACTCTCGTACTTGATCAGCAGCACTTCATTCGCAGCCCCTCATCAGAAAACCTTTATCAGCAGCCGTTGTTAGCATCCCGTCAGCACCAAACCTCTAACAACGGCTCTGTATCGACCGTCGTCGCCAGCGGCATCAGCTGTTCCCCACATGATGTTGTTCCTCCTCTTTGCGGTGTGCCATTCGGTATGCTGTACCTGTGACACCGCTACCACTACACCATACCGTACCAACGTCCAGTGCTGCAATAGGCACACCAGATTACGCGCGTGGACGCCGTGTACCACGACTGACTAGCTTTTGTTCCGCAGCCGTGTCATGTCCCGACCTTAACTGGGCTTCATTCCGTGGCAACTGCTACCTGCTGAGGTTGGACAGTACCACATGGCCGGAGGCCCGGGACATCTGCCGGGCCCTGTTTCCCGGCGCTGACCTGGTGTCGATCCATTCCGCGTGAGTACCGATCTTGCTCTCCGTTCTCTCTCTCTCTCTCTCTCTCTCTCTCTCTCTCTCTCTCTCTCTCTATCTCTCTCTCTCTCGTCCCGCTCTGCGAGTCTGACTGCTTGACACGTCTGACCTCTGTTTGCAGTGCGCTGAATCAGTTCCTGTACGAGCTCCTGCAGAGAGCCGGCATCAGTAGAGCATGGATAGGTCTGAACGACAGGGATGTTGAGGATACATTCGAGTGGAGTGACGGCACCCCGTTTAATTTCGCGGTAAGTGTGAGAGGTGCGTGTTGGACCAATTTGAAACAGACAGGTCTACGATCTCATGCAGTCTGTAGTGGTTTCGTCAAATTTGATAAATGTGGCGTGATTTATGGAAGCTAGTGTGGTAGGTGGCATCATTTGATGTTTCACTTGAAGTCGGCTTTCGTTTTCCTAAGTTCGAAATGATTGTGTGTCACAAGGTTATTAACCGGGTCGGGCATCCCCCAAGGTGCGTCTCAGGGTTACCCAATAAACCAATAGATATAACAAGGTAATTAAATACCAAAAGGTCGTTCGATGTTACGCTTAATATGTGACCTCGAAATTCGTGGCAACGAAGGTTGACCCATGTCGCAGGGGAGTTGAACTGTTGATCCCCATAGCGCACACGATATAGCCACTTCGAAACGGTAAGTTTAGCCAAGTGCGAATGGCTCGCGATTGTTTCATCAAAAAACAGTTAGGCACGTTACCTCTTATGACGTCACGGGTCAGTGACTTGACTTGCACCTTCCAGCATTTCACATAGCAGGATACGAACATGGTGCCCACTAGCTATCGCATGCGGCGCCGCGCTTTCGCGTGCTGCTTTCGGTGCTCACAAAATTGTCAGGGGTAGGGTACGCATGCGCAAGTACGTATGCGCAAAATTACGATACCTAAATGTCGTAATTTCGCGCATATTATGACACCTAAATGTCCTAATTTTGCGCATACGTACATTTCCACAAAAGTCCAAATGTACGTATGCGCAAAATTACGTATGCGCAAATGTACGTAAACCCAAATGTACATATGCGCAAAAGTACATATGCGCAAATGTGCGTACGCACATATGTGCGTATGCGCAAAAGTACTCATGGGCAAATGTACGTAAGCGTAAAAGTACGCATGCGCAAAAGTACGTACACGCAAATTTACGTAAGCGCAAATGTACGTAAGCGCAGGTATACGTAAGCGCATATGTACGTTGGCGCAAATGTATGTAAACGCAAATGTAAGTAAGGCCAAATATATGTATGCGCAAATGAACGTATGGCAATTGCACTTGTTCGCAAATGTACGTATGCACAAATGTACGTAAGAACAAATGTATGTATGGTATGTGCACCCAACAAAATGTGCTTAAACGCAAAGGCACGTACGCCTAAACGTACGTACATTAGCTTTACATTCTCTCCTGCATTATTTTCCGTTTTGGTAATGTTGCTCTTACGTACATTTGCGCTTACGTACTTTTGCACCTACGTACATTTGCGCTTACGTATTTTTGCATATACGTACATTGACGCATACATAAATTTGCGCATACGTACTTTTGTGCACACGTACATCTGCGTTCACTTATTTTGGCGCTTTACTTTTGTACATACGTACATTTGCGTTCACGTACATTTGCGCTTACGCACATTTTCCCATACGTGCATTTGCGCATACGTACATTTGTGCTTACGTACATTTGCGCATACGTACATTTGCGCATACGCACATTTGTCATACGTACATCTGCGCTTACGTACATTTGCTTACGTACATTCAATTACGTGCATCTGCCATACGTACATTTATCCATTCCTACATTTGTCCTTTCCTACATTTGTCCTAGAATCCAGGGGGAGTTGTGCGTAGCCAATCCACCCGGCACGGACGAAGGACAGGAAACGTAGGCCTACCCGGTTTGCCCTGCATCGTCTGTTTTGCACCACAAGCAGACGAACCCAAAATGGGCATGCAGTTCACGTGTTAAACACTCATGTTTCAACATGAGTGTTATAGAGATATAAATAGTGCGTAGCCGATAAGGATATCAAATTATACATCATGCATCGACCAAAATGCATCAACGAAACATAATAGTCCCTCTCGGCCTATGTAATTTCAACAAATCATTATACTACTCCATGTTATCATATGTACGGTTCAAATGGCAACGAGCTGCAAATCTAGTAAGTTGATGGTTACAAAGCCAGCAGTAGGAATGTGGCAGTCTTCACATCGCACCACGTGATCGACTCAAGTAAAAGACCATGGATGCGATAACTCAGTGCTGTGCCAACATCTTGAGCTACTTAGGTGACGGTGGTGGTGATCATTGGTCTTGCGCCTCGTATGCTGTTTTTTTAAGGTTATATCGCTTTCTCCAACCTCTTACGGCGTCTGGTTGCGCCCGCATAGTAGCGACAGGTGGGACTTGAACCTACCACACTTCGGGAGACCAGCTACCTACCGCTGGACTACACGCGCTCCTTTTCGATGGCAGTTCTGGCGCACCATTCGTTGCTGCCAGTGACGATAGTGAATCTTCTCCGCAGATGTGGACCGCCGGCGAGCCCAACTCCGGCGGATATGGTGGGAACGAAGATTGCGCGGTGTTGGATAGCAACGTGAACACCTGGAACGACGTAGGATGCGGAAGCGATGCTTTCTACGTGTGTGGTTTGATCGGTGGTGCGCATTGATACGCCCTGCAGCAGTCGCAGTGACAAGGTTCATGACGACAGCGGCGCAGAATCACTCAGAAAATGTGATACGTTCACCATATCTCTTCCCGCGTGATTTGTCGGCGGCAAAGCGCCGCGTGAAACGTTCGCTGGCAATTTACCTAGTCGCTCAGAGACAATTTTGTTTTGTTAAACCAGGCACACACTGGTTGTTGTTTGTTTTATGTTAGTCAATTTTTTGGGAATTTAATTGAATGAATGTCCATCTGTTACCCAACGTATGTTCATAGTAAAATAGGAGACAATATGCATGGAATTGTGCGATACATTTCCTGGGGGAGCCAACCACCGTCTTCGATAGCTGCTCGATGAAACAGTTGGAACTTCCAGCCAACTGTGCTGGAGCACTTGCCAAACATGTCCAACATTGGCGATTCTCATTCTAGTGACTACCGCACACGTCATTATATTTGTTCTTAATTCGTGTTTTTTCTTCATTTTCTGTTGTTTATTCTCACTGGTATAATCTCGCAAAACAGCGAAGACGTTTTCTTGTTAAAGGCGTACGCAATAGTGTTGATGAGTGTTTTTCTTAGATACTTGTTATATACGCATTTGCATTGTCATGACAACGGTCGACTACGTGCAATCACGCATTGATATCATTGTGTGCAACGGTACGGAATTGTTGAATATATTGCATGTATTCCTAGTTTGTTTTTACTTCGACCATTCTCTCGTTCTTCACTCGGTGCCATACGCGCCACTTTCATTCGGATTTCCCCACTTTTTATCCCAATAATCGTCGAGAAGCGTTCCGAATTTTCGGTCCAATAGAGAGGTTCCCGGCTGCAATTCCGCTCCAAGGCAGAGACTTCCTGTGAGCAGGCAGAGACACTGCAACGCATCCGACACCTAGCATCCAGCACTTACCATCCAGCGCTGACCATCCGGCACTTACTTACCACCCGGCACTTAACATCCGGCACTAACTATCCGGCACTTACCATCCAGCGCTGACCATCCGACACTTACTTACCACCCGGCACTTAACATCCGGCACTAACTATCCGGCACTTACCATCCAGCGCTGACCATCCGACACTTACTTACCACCCGGCACTTAACATCCGGCACTAACTATCCGGCACTTACCATCCGACACTGACCATCCGGCACTTACTTACCACCCGGCACTTAACATCCGGCACTAACTATCCGGCACTTACCATCCGACACTGACCATCGGCGCTTACCATCCGGCACTACCATCCGGCACTTACCATCCGACACTGACCATCCGGCACTTACTTACCACCCGGCACTTAACACCCGGCACTAACTATCCGGCACTTACCATCGACCACCCCGGCACTTAACATCCGGCACTAACTATCCGGCACTTACCATCCGACACTGACCATCCGGCACTTACCATCCAGCGCTGACCATCCGACACTTACTTACCACCCGGCACTTAACATCCGGCACTAACTATCCGGCACTTACCATCCGGCACTGACCATCCGGCACTTACCATCCAGCGCTGACCATCCGGCACTTACTTACCACCCGGCACTTAACATCCGGCACTAACTATCCGGCACTTACCATCCGGCACTAACCATCCGGCACTTACCATCCAGCGCTGACCATCCGACACTTACTTACCACCCGGCACTTAACATCCGGCACTAACTATCCGGCACTTACCATCCGACACTGACCATCCGGCACTTACCATCCAGCGCGGACCATCCGGCACTTACTTACCACCCGGCACTTAACATCCAGCACTAACTATCCGGCACTGACCATCCGACACTGACCATCCGGCACTTACCATCCGGCACTTACCATCCGGCACTTACCATCCAGCACTGACCATCTGGCACCTTACCACCCGGCACTTAACATCCGGCACTAACTATCCGGCACTTACCATCCGGCACTAATCCGGCACTTACCATCCGGCACTAACCATCCGGCACTTACCATCCAGCGCGGACCATCCGGCACTTACTTACCACCCGGCACTTAACATCCAGCACTAACTATCCGGCACTTACCATCCGACACTGACCATCCGGCACTTACCATCCGGCACTACCATCCGGCACTTACCATCCGACACTGACCATCCGGCACTTACTATCCAGCACTGACCATCTGGCACTTACTTACCACCCGGCACTTAACATCCGGCACTAACTATCCGGCACTTACCATCCAGCGCTGACCATCCGGCACTTACCATCCAGCGCTGACCATCCGACACTTACTTACCACCCGGCACTTAACATCCAGCACTAACTATCCGGCACTTACCATCCGACACTGACCATCCGGCACTTATTACCACCCGGCACTTACCATCCGACACTGACCATCCGACACTTACTTACCACCCGGCACTTAATATCCGGCACTAACTATCCGGCACTTACCATCCGACACTGACCATCCGGCACTTACCATCCGGCACTTACCATCCGGCACTTACCATCCAGCACTGACCATCTGGCACTTACTTACCACCGGCACTTAACATCCGGCACTAACTATCCGGCACTTACCATCCGGCACTAACCATCCGGCACTTACCATCCAGCGCTGACCATCCGGCACTTACTTACCACCCGGCACTTAACATCCGGCACTAACTATCCGGCACTTACCATCCGACACTGACCATCCGGCACTTACTTACCACCCGGCACTTAACACCCGGCACTAACTATCCGGCACTTACCATCCAGCGCTGACCATCCGGCACTTACTTACCACCCGGCACTTACCATCCGGCACTAACTATCCGGCACTTACCATCCAGCGCTGACCATCCGGCACTTACTTAACACCCGACACTAACTATCCGGCACTTACCATCCAGCGCTGACCATCCGACACTTACTTACCACCCGGCACTTACCATCCGACACTGACCATCCGGCACTTACCATCCAGCGCTGACCATCCGGCACTTACTTACCACCCGGCACTTAACACCCGGCACTAACTATCCGGCACTTACCATCCAGCGCGGACCATCCGGCACACTTACCACCTGGCACTTAACATCCGGCACTGACCACCCGGCACTTACCATCCAGCGCTGACCATCCGACACTTACTTACCACCCGGCACTTAACATCCGGCACTAACTATCCGGCACTTACCATCCGACACTGACCATCCGGCACTTACCATCCAGCGCGGACCATCCGGCACTTACTTACCACCCGGCACTTAACATCCGGCACTAACTATCCGGCACTTACCATCCGACACTGACCATCCGACCTTACCATCCGACACTGACCATCCGACACTTACCATCCAGCGCTGACCATCCGGCACTTACTTACCACCCGGCATTAACATCCGGCACTAACTATCCGGCACTTACCATCCGACACTGACCATCCGGCACTTACTTACCACCCGGCACTTACCATCCGACACTGCCATCCGGCACTTACCGTCCAGCGCTGACCATCGGACGCGCACCACCCGGCACTTAACATCCAGCACTAACTATCCGGAACTTACCATCCACCACTGATCATCCGGCACTTACCGTCCAGCGCTAATCATTCGATACTTACTTACCATCCGGTACTTACTACCCGGCACTTGCCATCCGGTACTTACCATTCGGCACTTGTAATCCAGCAGATTGATGGCGTTCCGCATGGAAGTATATTAGGTGCGACTTTTTTCCCGATTGCTATAAATGATGTGGGAGATACGTTACCAGCATCGGTAGGACTACCATTATTCGTAGATTATTGTACAGTGTGGTTCTCCTCTCGTATCGTGCGTACGATGCAAAAACAGCTCCAGTTAACTGTAATGAAATCGATGGAGTGGTGTGATAGAACGTGTTTACTTTATCCACTTCAAACACTACCGCCGTTCATTTCTCCCGCAAACGCCGTTGTGGAAACCCAACAACAAGGATGAACGGTCGCCTCATACCTTTGAGATCGGTAGTCAAGTTCCTTGGTGTGTGGATCGACCGCCATGTTGTATACAACAGGCACATGACTGACCTCACCTACAAACAATTTTGTTGACAATACCAACAAAAACAACAATTATGGGTGTTCATATGGGTCTGACAGATCAGTTTTGCTTCTCATGTACCGATCGCTTATACGTTCTAAGATTGACCACGGGCGTTTTGTTTATCACTAAGCGTGTGGTAAACAAAATGGGGGTCACCTACTTGATGTCATCCGTAACACAGCCCTTCGAATTGCCACTGGAGCTTCCGCACTTCGCCATCAGACATTGTTATAACAGGGGTGGATGAACCTCCTCTTACGCTGCGCCGCAGGTTATTGGCAGCCAGATATGCATGGAAGGTAGTCCAAAACGCAGAACATCCGCCATATCCGTGGATGTTTCCGGGTCACTGGTGCCACGTCAGTCGTCTCGTGACCAGCGCGTCCTGACGTTTTGCATCACCTCGACTCTGCGCTGCTGCAGCATCGGACCTGGTTGTGTGGCACGTGGTGCTCTTCCCACCGCTCCTCCATGGCAGATTTTCCCACCACATATCGATGTTACCTTGTCACGCTCCAGAAAACAAAAGTGATTTAAGCACAGGAGAGATCCTAATGATGTCCCTCGAGAAAATACATGAATACCGTGAGTTCTCCCGGGTCTACACGGACGGTTCCATGTCGAAGGCTGTCGTAGGCTGCTCCTAAGTCAATCGATCCGGTGCAGGCTCGTTCTGCCTACCAAAACATGCATCGATTTATACCGCTTAATTTTATGCCATTTTGAAAGTTGTTCGTTTATACAAAATGAGCAGACCTCAAAGCGCGTTGTTTTCATCGACTACCTGAGAAGTCTTTCGGAAATACAATCCTTCAACCAGGACAACCGACTTGTTCGCAAAATGCTACGAGTTGTATAATTACTAGACGGAATGGGTTAGGCTACCGATTTCTGCTGGATCCCCAGTCGCGTTGGACTAGCTGGGAATGAAGCTGCCGACATGGCTGCGAATGCCGCTATCAATACCGGCCGCGTCGTTGCGATATTACTCCTTCAAATATATTTCTACCCATCTATGTCATCGTTTATGCGAGCAGAATGGCAACGAGCCTGGAATTAGAAAGGTAATAAACTAAGGATACTGAAGCCGACACTAGGGCCGAGGTGGTCATCGCATCGGGTCGAACGATGGGAAGAAGTTGCGCTCTGCCATCTAAGAATAGAACATACCCTAGCCACATGCAGTTACTTAATGTCTGGAGGTGACCGACCATTGAGCCCACGTTGTTCTGCCACGCTTACTGGACATCATATCATTGTAGAATGTTCAATGCTGGAACCCCTACCCCGCCAGCATTCTTGAAGAGCACCAACTCCTTGCGTATGCTACTGGGTGACGACTCGGAGGTCGTCCAGTAGCACCTTTTAATTCCGTCGACAAGCAAACTTTGCTGTCATATATAATCCATGATAGCCAATATCTACCTTTAATATCATTTGATTTGAAGGACATACCATTATAGATTCCACCTAATCATCGTTATTGGCACAAAATGACCTTGCTGTCGACGTGTTCCCAAACATCAATTCATCATCATCGTCTGTTGCGAGTGGGTTGATGCAGCCCCAGATAACCGCGGATAATTACGGCGAGAGATTGAGCCCGTTGGCCGGCTCGGCTCCATCGCCAGAGCGTCAAGGACCATATTACGGAAATGGCGAGTCGCATTTCTCCTCGTGACAATAGATTCTATGACAACTGCATTGTACAATTTATGACAAGTTTACAACTGCAACCCCGACGCTTCTTTGTGTACGCTAAGAGGGAACAACTTTGAGGTCGTGGCGTCCGGGAATATTTTTCCTTCCTTCGACAACCACGGTTTGAGGGGATATATCGCTACTAGTGGAAATTAATGACTGGCAGCACCGTAGATCGTTCACAATACAATTATGGGCAGAAAATAACCATTACAGTCGACGCGCCCATAAAAACCAATTCATCATCATCATCATCAACACCATCATCATCATCATCATCCTGCACTGACTATCCGTCACTTACCATCCGGAACTAATTATCTGGCACCTACCAGCTGGCACGTACCATACGGCGCTGACCATTCGGCACTTACCATCAGGCAGTTACCATCCAGCACTTACCCCCCGGCACTCACCATCCGGTAGTGGCATTTAGGCATATTAGGCATATTAGGCATCTACCATCCGTCCCGGGTAGCAAATGTCGCTACTCTTCGCCAGCGACCAGTCGGCGTGAGAGATTGGCGATGTTGCATGACTCAACGGTCGATGTGTCGTGAAACCAATAACCAACCAACCGACCCGGGTAGCAAAGAGGTAACATGGCTGACCTGTGCTTCGAGGTCTCGAGTTCAGTCTGATGGAATGGCAGCTGAGGAATGCAACTTGCGAGCTAACTGGACCTAGTTTCCTAGAGGATCCAGGGGGCGACGGCACCATGGCCCCACCAACAGGTCGATTATGCGCGAAATGTGGCACGAAGTGACATCTTGAAATTTAACAACATTTTATGACATAATTATGCACGGAAAACAATTTTCTCGAGGGCAGCGGGCTTATCCGGAATTAACGAGTGCCCATATACACCGCCATTTTTCCACCACCCGATAGAGGGAACACTTAAACGCGTAGAGAGGATTCTTCTACCATCGCACAACCGGTTTACCCAAGCAAAATACTCCTCCCTGAAGGGATGTTAACCTCCATGACTAAAAAATGTTGGGTAGTTTTGTATCCGCAAATGGCGGCTGTATCCGATCTTGAAAGGTACCCTTACCCATTACCCACTACCAGTTTTGACCCCTGTAGTGCGGGGGCAGATTTTTACTCACAGTGTTGTACGGTAATTCTAGTTCCGAAAATAGGATGATCTCAATTTTGGCACCATGAATTTTTATGAAGCTTCCAAATGTCAAAGAGCCAAGAAGACAACGTGCATGCACCGTTGTCTAAGATTTACCAGCTGGGTTACCAGATTCCTGGGAGGCTGTTAAAGAGAACAAGAAATGCATCGCCATTGCGAGAGCCCCATGTCCCATGCGGAGAGATGGTGAAGCATAGGCGAAACACAGACACCTCGACACGCTGGACACCGATGGAGAACAATTTTTTCCAGCTGAGCTGCCAGCTCCCTAGGAAAGTTGGTGCAATGATCGTGTCTGAGGATCTGCACCGCCACGAACCTCGCCGTGGTGTTACTCGGCGAAGAACACGGCGTTTTCTTCCCCGGCGAAAGTTAGCTTCTGGCAGAAAACAGAGAAGCGCATGCCTCACGTGAGTACTTGGTCAACCGCACTGCTTCCCAAAGTGACACACTTGGTGCCTTCCACATAGAGCGCACGGCCTTCTGCGCTCGACCGGATGGAGGCACCCATGTCGTCTAGAAATACTTCTTCCAGCTCATTCAAGGTAGCCACGAGGCCTTCGAAGTTGCATCCTGTAAAGCAACACATCTGTATGGAGCTGATCACGTAAAAACATCTGAACACAACTGCACGGCAGTACGGGTGCCATTGTGTCGTTGTTGCTGATTTGTGCCATTGTGAAAGGTTATCACAGATGAATGTCTTGAGGGACTTTATTTGGGGGAGTGAGAGAGAGAAAAAGAGAGAGAGAGAGAGAGAGAGAGAGAGAGAGAGAGAGAGAGAGAGAGAGAGAGAGAGAGAGAGAGATAGAGAAAGATAGAGAGAGAGGGAGAGAGGGAGAGAGAGAGAGAGACAGAGAGAGAGAGAGAGAGAGAGAGAGAGAGAGAGAGAGAGAGAGACGGAGACGGAGACGGGAGACGGAGACGGAGACGGAGACGGAGACGGAGACGGAGACGGAGACGGAGACGGAGACGGAGACGGAGGAGGCGGGGCGGAGACGGAGACGGAGACGGAGACGGAGACGGAGACGGAGACGGAGACGGAGACGGAGACGGAGACGGAGACGGAGACGGAGACGGAGACGGAGACGGAGACGGAGACGGAGACGGAGACGAAGACGGAGACGGAGACGGAGACGGAGAACGAGGGGGAGACTGAAAGGGAGACGGTGACGGAGTTGGAGAGGGAGACGAAGAGACAGACAAAGAGACAGACGGAGAGACAGACGCAGATAGAGAGAGAGAGAGGAGAGAGAGAGAGAGAGAGAGAGAGAGAGAGAGAGAGAGAGAGACGGAGAGACAGACGGAGAGACAGACAGACAGACTGGAGAGCCTGGCCAGTAGGTAATAGGCTCGGATCATCCATGGCTTGTAGCCTGCTGATCTTAACCCGCGCGTCTTTCCGGTCACCCCGTCTCGGGGGGGGGTAGTAACCCCTCTAAAATATGAACTAAGTATCGCACGAAAACGAAGGAGGTGCCATAGGAAATCGATTGACGAGTAGGGTCCGGATCCACCCCAAAACAATTTTCCTCAAAAGTGACTTCATCGGGGTGGCTAGATTTTCACGACCTTTCACGACTTACATTATGTTTTTGGCTCTGTTCATTTTGGGGGATATATAAAAACAAAATTAATTCGGAATGAGGAAAGCACAGGGAAATCTACCAGGCCCATACATTTTTGTTTCGCGTCCCCCCACCCCCAAAAATTGCAACTTCAACATTTTGAGTTTTCAAGTTTTCTTTAATTTTCCTTTTCCAATGGGTAGAGCAGACCGAGAAACGTTGCTGAAAGTCAACTTGCTCTAATAAAAAGTGCTTACTTTAGCCAGCACCTTCTATTTGAACTGCAATTTGCAAATATGCAAAATTTATATGTAGTCAAAAACGAAAAAAAAGAAGAAAAAGAAATCCACTGGTACATTTTGTTGCATTCCTAAAGATAAGCAAACGCTAAGAGTTTCATTAAAATGTCTGTATCCGTTAAAGCGTGACGACTGGCGGTTCGTCCACTATCTTGGAAAACCCTGAGGTGGGGCGGTTAAAGACCCTCCCCCCGAGACCGGACGGGTTAAATTGATAATTTCTTTCATCAACAAAAAAAATTGGCCCTTGACCCCCTGTATTGGTGGGAGATCTCCAGCATTTGAGGCAATGAGCGCTGTCAATTTGATTTCTGAGGCCGAACGCTAGGGTCCTGGCTGTCTACGTAGAAGAAGGCGGAGTTAGTATGGGAGAAGGGTATTTTAGGATTGCTGGCCGAGGCTAGGTTGTGGTACTTATTTGTGGTAATTTTACATTACTATTCTTTATACACTACCCCACCGGAACCGCCCATTTCCACATTGTGTTGAGGGGAAGCATGTAGTTGCATTGTGAATCATGGCTTTACCTGACTTTTTGCAATGATTGTTTGTTGTATTCTTGGTAAAATGACTGCTCTTGAGATATGGGCACTTGAACTGAACTGCGTACACCTGAAGAAGCTTTCATTTCTGAGGAAAATTAGTACCAAGTTCATTCAAATGACATCATAAATATCATACCAAAAAGTTTGAACAAAAAATTTGCCCAAGCACTTCCGTATAATTTCTGGGGCCATCATACGACAACAAGATTTTAGTGTCGAAAAAGCAAATCTGATGGAGCCCAGACGGCAACAAATGTACTTGCGACTCTACCTCTATCTGCACATGCCGCCTAGTGTCTATTGTTCAATACGTAAAGTGATACTAAATACTGTTTTGGCCGATTATTCCATATGTCCGCCTTAGCTCGTATTGTGCAGTCCGTAACACTGCATCCGGTAGGTGAGCCGACTTGCCGCGTCACGACGTGACGTCATCACGTGTTGCGGGCTGCCAGCGTCACCGAAGCAACTCCCGTCACCGGAGCAACTCCCGTCACCGGAGCCGACACCCGTCACCGGAGCAACTCCCGTCACCGGAGCAACTCCCGTCACCGGAGCAACTCCCGTCACCGGAGCAACTCCGTCACCGGAGCAACTCCCGTCACCGGAGACTCCCGCCACCGGAGCCACTCCGTCACCGGTGCAACTCCCGTCACCGGAGCAACTCCCGTCACCGGAGCCGACACCCGTCACCGGAGCAACTCCCGTCACCGGAGCAACTCCCGTCACCGGAGCCGACACCCGTCACCGGAGCCACTCCCGTCACCGGAGCAACTGCCGTCACCGGAGCAACTCCCGTCACCGGAGCCGACACCCGTCACCGGAGCAACTCCCGTCACCGGAGCAACTCCCGCCACCGGACCAACTCCCGTCACCGGACCAACTCCCGTCACCGAAGCAACTCCCGTCACCGGAGCCGACTCCGTCACCGAGCAACTCCCGTCACCGGAGCAACTCCGTCACCGGAGCCACCCGCCGGAACGCCCGGACCACCCGCCGACACCCGCCGAGCACCCGCACCGGGCCGCGCCCGGAGCAACTCCCGTCACCGGAGCACTCCCGTCACCGGAGCAACTCCCGTCACCGGAGCAACTCCCGTCACCGGAGCAACTCCCGTCACCGGAGCCACTCCCGTCACCGGAGCAACTCCCGTCACCGGAGCAACTCCCGTCACCGGAGCAACCCCGTCACCGGAGCAACTCCGTCACCGGAGCAACTCCCGCCACCGGAGCAACTCCCGTCACCGGAGCCGACACCCGTCACCGGAGCAACTCCCGTCACCGGAGCAACTCCCGTCACCGGAGCCACTCCCGTCACCGGAGCAACTCCCGTCACCGGAGCAACTCCCGTCACCGGAGCAACTCCCGCCACCGGAGCAACTCCCGCCACCGGAGCCGACACCCGTCACCGGAGCCACTCCCGTCACCGGAGCAACTCCCGTCACCGGAGCCGACACCAGCTGTCCAACGACTGTCGAGCTTCCGGAGTGGATCAGCTTGAAGTGTAGGGTTACGGGTCTGAGTCCTCTGACCCCGACGGCCGTATTGTGCCAAGGTGTGTACGTATACGATACGGCCGTATTGTGCCAAGGTGTGTACGTATACGATACGGCCGTATTGTGCCAAGGTGTGTACGTATACGATACGGCCGTATTGTGCCAAGGTGTGTACGTATACGATACGGCCGTATTGTGCCAAGGTGTGTGCGTATGCGATACGGCCGTATTCTGCCAAGGTGTGTACGTATACGATACGGCCGTATTGTGCCAAGGTGTGTACGCATACGATACGGCAATATTGTGTCAAGGCGTGTACTTATACGACACGGCCGTATTGTGCCAAGGCGTGTACGTATACGATAAGGCCATACTGTTTAAGGCGTATGCTTATACGATACGCGAATAGCCAGCAGCTGCCGACCAACGGCTTGTCGCCATGGGCGAAGGGGGATAGGTGGTTCACGGGTAGCCGCTGGCCAGTCTAGTTCCAGACGAGAGAACTGCTGGAACGCTCTTGCACGTGGATCGCTGCCGGTCACTACGCGGGTGGCGTGTATAAACCCTTTCGGTCTCTAAATTCTGGACTTGTGCCAATTGCTCCGGTTGTCTCTCTGGGGTTCTGAACGAGTTGCTGTTTGCCTGCCGTTTGCCTCGTTATGTAGTGAAGGTCGTTCTTGTAGGCTTGTAGTCTAGGGTCTCGACCGCGGTACGAATCACCCCGGTTGCAAAAATGACATGTTCTCTGCACGATATATTGTGCAGAAAGTAGAGTGAATATATGGTGACGCTCGAAGACTGAAAAGACGCTCGCAATGAATTCCAAGCCGACAGTCGACAGCGATTGACTTCACTTGTAGATTTGGAGGCCGAAATACAGTTATTAATTCATACACGCGACCGACAGCGCGACAGGCCCGCGCGGCTCGACAGTCAAGACAGGTCTGATGCCGGGGGTGGTTCGTCGGGCACAGCCCCGACCGGAAGACAGGGCACACGTCACGGTTGCTGGGCGTCGGCCTGAAAACGCTGATTCGGGCCTGGCGAGGGCCGATGACCGCGTTGCCAGCACCGGGCGGAAAAGTACAGACGCGACATATGCGGGACATGGTAGGTCGCTGACTTATGGGGTCACAGCACCCACAGTTAGACATTATACGATTAAAACAGTACGTGTTTACCAACACTGTTACAATTATCACATCTGCACAATGCGTCGACGTGCAGAGATCCTTTCGGAACCGGTTTCGCGGCGCGCGGTCCTATTAGGCTATATTATTGAATTACGAGAACGACTAGTCTACAAATAATTATGCATTATCTTCATGGTCATGTGACTAGTTATTTCTGCTGAATGGAGGCAAGCATATTTTGGCAAAAATAGGATTGCGCACAGGTATTACTGTGCTACAATGCATTTAAAGGACACGTTTAATCACGTTTTATCGCCACAAAGTAAACAAAGGAGTGTTGCTTGGCTATCTGCTAGGTTTTCTAACTAGGATATTAACTAAGATAGGTTTTCTTTTATTGGGACAATTTTGAAAGAATGAATTTTAAAAGAACATTATTTTTCATCGAAAGCACATCAGGCTAGGTTAAATCAGATTTGGTTAAGTTTTTTTCCTAAGCTGGGAAATGTTCAATACAATGGTATGTTTGAATGTTTCATGTGATTTATGGGATACTTTCTGACTTTACCTGAAGGTGTCTCAGGACTTCTTAGATCATATTTTTCGTGTAAATCGATGCTTATGAACCTGATCAAGAGATGTATCAACTCATTTCCTCTGAATTGCTTCTCAGTTGGAAAACGAAATTACACCAAACCATGGATTATTAAAGCTGATATGAGTTAGGTAACATAGAAGAAAATGATTGTATTTTTATAATAAAGGAATGGCAAGAGATCACTAGAATCACACAGGTTTACACATATTTTACCTCTATGAAGCAAACAAAGGCAATATGCTCGGTTAGACTGTATTATGATGTTTATTTGGAAACAAATTTTCCTCTTTTGTATGTTCAGGAAATAGGATTGGTTTGGTTCAAGAACAACTTGGTGAGGAAAACTTAGGTTAATTGAGGTCCTTTACTTGAGACAAATGCGCCTTCCATACTTACATATTTCATCAAGGTTTCATTTATTAATGGGAAGTTATGCTAGGTCATGTTGGATCATGTTTGCTTTCTTTCTTCAGCGTTAATTTGCATGCTATATTGCCAATTCAAAGCACCTTCCTGATGTTAATTTGCCTGTTAACTGGAAAGAAGCATTTGTAGAGGAAGTGATGATCACATCGTGTTAACCATGTTAGCATACATTGCAATGAAAAAAAAATACTATCTCAAAACAGCACCTTGCTTCCTCACCTACACACAGGTTTCGTTCACACACACAACACCTCGCATTTTTTTAATTGATGTTAAACTGGTGTTCGGCTATCCACATTTTTAAACAACATTTTATGCTATATTACCTAACTCAAGGGAATATTGTGCTGTAAGCAATCAACAAGACAGTTTTACAATCTTACCTCTGAGGAAGCAAAGCGTGAGGCTGGTGGGACTACATTATATTATTTTGAATCTCTAAAAATACAATGTAGAACATTTGTTGCCTTTCTTAAACAGGTTAGGTTAATTTCGGTTACGTTTGGTTGGATTAGTTTAGGTTAGGTTTTTTATTGCGATAAAAATTAGGGAAAATGTATCAAAGTTGTCCTTTGTGCATATTTGTTGCCATATTTAGGTGTTCAGGCTAGATTAAGATCGGCTAAGCTACATTTTTAAACATACGTTTTGTGCTATGTTACCAAAACTCAAAGCCAATTCTGGTGGTTATCTTGCCTACTCCCCAAGAAAGTAAGCATCTGCAGAAGAAATGAGAAGCTACATTATGCTAGCCATGTTCATGAATATTGCATGGGAAAAGTATAGTACAATAACTCCAAAATTACCTTAAAGCACAAACTTACCGTTCGAAGTCCAATTCTTCGTGATATTTTGCTCGCAAACTGAAAAGTAAGCAGTTGCGTCGGGAGTGGGTGGTCACATATTCTCAATTACATTCATGAACGTCACAATGAAAAAACAAAATTTCATGTATTCATAAAATACCCTAAAGCTCAAATTGACCCTAACCCGTCCCGTCTCGGGGGATGCGTTTCAACCGCCCCCCCTGTTTTTGCAGATAGCGGACGAACGGCGCGGCAGCGCGCCCAAGTTTGGATACCTTTTCCCACATCAATTTGACATGCTGATGCAAAATGTTTGGGTCAGGTCATCTAGGCCAACGATTTAGTTAAGGTCAAATGAGGTAACCTTAAAAGTTCAACCAGTCGTCGGCTTTAACGGTTAAGATATTTTAATGAAACTTTCAGCGTTGCTTATCTTACGGATGCAATAAAACGTAGAGTGTTTTTTTATCGTTTTTGACTACATATAAATTTTGCGTATTTGCCAAATTGCAGTCAAATACAGGATTTTGGCTAAAGTAAGCATTTTTATTAGTGAAGTTGACTTCCAACACGTTTCTCGGTTTGTTCTACCCATTGAAAAGGATAATTAAAGAAAACTTGAAAACCCAAAATTTTGAAATTTTGAAGGAAAATAATTTTTTGGGGAAGGGGAGTTTACCTGGTCGATTTCGCTGTCCTTTTTCATTCCAAATAAATTTCTTTTTTTTCATATATCCCCAAAATGAACCGCCGAGAGTCAAAAATATAATGTAAGTCGTGAAAAGTCGTGAAATTCTAGCCCCTGGTGACGTCACTTTTGGGGGAAAGTGTTTTGGAGGGTGGACCCAGTCCGTACTCGTCGAGAGCTTTCCGATGACACCTCTTTCGGTTTCGTGCGATGCTTAGTTTGGATTTTAGAGTGGGTTTTCAACTGCCCCTCCCCCCCCCCCCCGAGACGGAGTGGGAGGATTTGACCGGAAAGACGGCGCGGGTTAAAGTGTTGGTGGAAGGCAGCAGACATTTTTTGTACTGCACCTTGACCATTCTTCGATCAATGTCAAGATGCAAAGCTCTGGATGAAATATTTAACTTGGACAACACCAGCAGTGGTGTGCAGGCTATAAGTATACATAGTTATAGGACTTACCACATTGGGTCCAAGGCGTCGCATAGATAAAACGGACTGCAAAACCTGAAATGCAACTACATCAAATTTATGAAAATTACCTATACTTCTACACCGACGGAAACTGCATCTTGCCATCACGTTATTATGCATCTCTTTACAACTCTGGCGCACATGGCCCAACACGATCGCCAAATCCAGTACTCATGACTCTTGCCAAAAAATGCCAAAAATGATGGCAAATCACAGACAATTCAGTGTTCTGCTCCCCTTGAACGATGCATGGCTACTCGAAACTGCCAACACCCGTCGGCACTGAGAAGTTCGCGCTTTCAACGCAGAAATAATAACATTCGCGATAACAAAAATGGCGTCGTTCCGCTGACGAGAAGGGTCTGACGCAACAGCTGACGAAATAGTTTTTGGCCGTGCCGATGACAAAAAGTGCCTTACACGGGAGTGCCGCGTAAAGGTTTTCCCTCATCCACATTTGTCGGATACCTGTTTCGTTGCTCAAGTACAACAGTACCCCCTAACAGCGAGGTCATCTAACCACTCGATGATCGCGATTCCAATCTCCTCGCTGGGAGTGCATTCAAACTTTCAAGTTCGAGTAGCATAGCTGCACGCTGGTGACTGAACCAGCAACTGCAACACCCGCTAGCTTCAACCCGAGCACGTCGAATGACCTCAAGTGCTCTACCCGCTGTCTTTGGGGAAACCCGTGATTTTCGAGTCCAGTTGCTTTCAGTGTAGCCTGGAATAGATATTATGTTGCCTTATATATATAATCTTCGCTTTTATAACATGGCATCTGTGCCCACTCGTCGCGTACACTCCGACATCATGTTCTTATGAAATGTTTTATGTGGTAGGACGGACTCGTCAGTGTTATTGCAAAACTTTGGATTAAGTGTCCCAGTCAGGAGAAATAGGCAACCTGTTTTATTCCATGTATCGTATGCACGTGTAGAAACCATTAGGTGTGGCTTGTTTAATTGATTAATAAGAGTAACGAACACATTTTTAGCGATGACACCAAGTGCGGACATCTTCACAAACCCGCTGAATGCATTTAAGACACAAGTGGTGAGATACTGTGCTGCGTCACACGCTCACATCTGAGACGCGGAGCCATCGGACATCGACGAGTTCTGACAGCCGTTTACCTGTTTGAACTGAAAACTATTAATCTGTTCCGTGTGCGTTTTTAGCTACTGACTTCTCCTGTAAAGGGCACAATATGCTCTTAGAGATTGTGGGGAATAAACAAATAAACAAATAAACATTATACTGCCTTGCTCGCTACTTCAATTGCTGTTTTGTCACCCACATGAGTAAAGTGGTACTGCCTATACCGAAATGAAAGCAGCTCATAATTGTATCTAGATTGATTCATGAAGGCTTAACGACAGTATTGCTAAGTAATTGAACAACCAGGTAACGTCACTGTAGCTTGTCCAGTTCGTCCTCGTAGTAGTGCAACACAGACACGCACGGACAGTGAGGCTGCAGAAACTGGTACTAGAAATACTCAATCTGTTTTCGGCGAGTTTTCTGGTAATGCTCACTAACGGATGAAGGCACATGTCTTCATCTGTTAAGATTCACAGTATACCAGAAGAGCTGTCCAAATTGCGCGCCGCCGTTATTAACCTGGGCAGCGGACTGACTTGCATGGTCAGCGGTCATCCACCAACCCGAAAACTTAACCCACCGTTGTAAATTTAACCGGATTCTCAAGAAAGATGGTCATAGGGGCACTTTTGTCTTTTGCTCTTTTTCGTGCAACGTGAAGACTGCACTACGATGGATAACTGTGGGAAGCCATCCGAGCACTGCATTGGGTGTATTAACTAAATAATTTGCATTTAAAATATAGAATGGGTGTGCTACCGATTCACCTGGGATAATTGACACGTATCTAGTATGACATCGTCGTCGTAGAGATCACGGACTACATCCTAGGCCCCATGAGGTTCAACGAGACGTGGTGGTCTGAAAAGCGGTACCCCGGGAAAACCTTTCGGCCGCCGCAAGGGAGATCGAAATGTTTCACGACATTTTTGTACGATGAAGCATTTTAATGACAATAGGTGCATCATGCTACTTCCCTTGGCACCATATTGTCTTGTTACCTACGGGAATAAAGTGAGACTGCCTATTCTGAACTGAAAACAACTGATAATTGTATCTGGATTGTTATTGTGAGAGCTGAAAGAACGTAAGTCATGCATGTCCGAAGTACTGCATGATTTAAATTGCACCTGCTATTATCTCAATATTCTGGAGGACACATTGCAGACTTGGTTTGCTGCACATAACGTATTTTTTGTGGTGGTGATGCATAGTTGTCTCGCCCTCTTATGAATCTTTCCATTTGAGTGTTCAAGGGAGAGATGCTGAGTAAGACAATCGGCTAAAAAGCATGCCGCCGCCGCGGAATCTCAGTTGCAAAGATCGCTTGCGTGCATTGGTCTCGCCTGTAACCTGCCCCCTGTTGAATGAAATGCGACCCGACATGGCAGGTACCCAGGCAGGTGATCTAGGTAGATTACCTAGGTAGGTAATCTAGTCTTATCCGGTGGTAACAAGTTGGGAGAGACAATTTCTGCACAGGAAAAAGGTATTGAACAGCCGTGTAATGCTGTTGTAGATTGATCAGATAATAGCGCAGACATAAAGGAGAGATGAGGTTTCAGGAACTGGTACTAGGAATTTGGCTTTTGTTTTCGGCAAGTTTTCTAGGAATATTAACAGCTGGAAGGACACGTCATCATCTGTTATGATTCACAGTATCTTAAATTAGCTGTCCAAATTGCTCACTGTCGTTCATTATCTGGGCGGGAGACTAACTCCAACGGTCAACGGTGGCGTGCTTACCGAAAGCGAAAGCAACGTTGTAAATTGGATCGGGTTCTCAATAAAGATACTTCCAAGAGGACCTTTGGGCTTTGATCTGTTTGCGTGCAGCAGAGTCGGTGTACTGCATTGGATCGAAATAGAGAACATCTAGAGCACTTAACCGGTGTATTAATTAACATAATTAAACTAAGCGTATTACATGTGTGTATCAAACACTTAATTGAGATAATTTGTACTTATCTGGTGGGAAATTGTAGCCGTGAACATCACGGACCACTTCTTAGAGTCCATGAGGCTCATCGGTACAGTGTCGTCGTCTGGATAGTGGTCCCCAGGCTAGTGGTCCTTTTCGGCCGTTGCAACAGAGACCCTGGAGGATCTCCACAGGAAGCCATAGAGGCTGGCCACGCGGGCTGGTCAGTCCTCGAGTGGTGCTGCAACAAAGTTTCTAAAGATGCCCCGTTTTGACCGTAAGTCATGTATACTGGCATAGTGCCATAATGCTTGTCCGTAACTGTAAATGCGGTAACACCATAAGCCAGCCGACATGCCGTGCCGTCAATGTAACTTATGAACTTGAGCCGACCGGCGGCTCGCCGACGGCCCGCGCCGCGGCAGCGGCCGGACGTGAGTCTGAAGTCCAAACCTCAAATAATGACGGGGTGCGCTACCGGGTCGTCTGCGGGGCGGGGAAATGTCACTTGACGGTTCGTCGCCAGGTGGCCTCGCCGGGCTACATCGAAAGGGAAACGTCATTTAACTACCAATTGGTAGTTAAATTACGCTCGCTGGCAGAGGTAGGGAATCAGACCACCGGTAAGACCCGACTGGTACATGCCGAAAAATTACGACTAGCTCGCCCGAACACAGGCGGGGAAGCCACCGAGGATGCAGACGAGCCAGTGAACCAGAGATATTTAGTGAAAACGTTAAAGTTAGACAGTACAACCCCCCAGGGAGTGCAGCCTTCTAGGTCAGACAAACGTGCCGAGGCCGGCCCTGATTAGAGTCCCTGTGAGGATTGGCCCATGGACGTATGCAGTCCGCCGAGAACAAACGCATGATGAAACCGCTGAGTGCACGGAGCCATGGTTCAGTGCAACCTCCGCCGGTCGAGTCTGATCTGCCGAAAAGAGCATCTCTCACCCAGTCAGCAGATGCAGCTGAGCCATCACCGGTATCAAGTGATACCGGGACAGACATTCCTCTGTTTGAACCAGTTCGGAGAAACAAAAGGCCGTTGCCGTCGACTAGTGGGTCTGACGAAGATGCCCCACTTTCAGAATTAGTTGAACAAAAATAAAGGGTACTTCCCTCTTCGAGCAATTCCGAAGACAATTTACCCTTATCAGAATTAGCAGAGCGCCTAAAACGACCATTGCCCACGTCCAGTGATTCAGACCCTGAAAATTCGCAGTCGCAATCAACGAAACGTTCGAAACCACCAAATAGCGATTCGGAAGATGAAATTCCGCTTTCAGAATTAGCAAAACGCTTGCAGGATTCGACGGAAAGACCAGTGAGGCCAGTCCCTGAAAAACGACCTTTCGTGGAATCATCTGATGATGATCGTCCTCCATGCAAACTTTAAATTCACGATGACTCTGTTACTTCCACTGATTACGATGCTGATGTCGACCGTGTGGACGCCACACCTAATAAAGCTAGAGCCTTGGCGAGCTTAGTGGAGATGCAAAATGAATCGATAATGAAGCAGTTGAAATTTCCAATGATGATCTTCCAGTCTAAGCTTAAGTAAAACCATGAAATGATGTATTGTTGAGAGTGTACCAGTGAGTCGCCAAAAAGTGATTGTGCAATTCTATTGGTGGCGCAGTGACGCCACGTCAGGTGACGTGAGTAACGTCACCTTCAGGCATGATGATAGCCGATGTGATTTATGATATGCGTATAGCACCATTCTGATGGAACCCCATGTGGACATAATGATGTTGATGTGACATTGTAACGTCTGGTGTGACACAGGCCCTTGGTGTTACAGAATGTAGGTGGTCGAGATCATTGCTATCTTATTTTTCCTTGTACTTAATACCACTTACAGAACTCTGTTTTTGCCACGCGGGGTCTTATATTCAACTCACGAGATCTGGACTGTACAATATGTACCGCTTCATGTGTATGATGTGCCAACAGCGCTGAGTGGCCTGAACCACACGCTACATGTTACATGTGTTTGAAAAACGCATAGGACTGTACCTTACCGACCATCCGCACTTTCCGTATTCCGACGACGTGGAATCCCAGCTGACCGATAGCTTGAAAACACATAGGATACATTCAGATGCTGCCGTCCTGACAGCCAATTCAATTATTCTGAACAATCGTAGACCGAAGCGACCCGTTTTGCCCTTCGTTGGAAATATCTTGTCTTTTCTGCTCGGTTCTGCTAACGACCCAAACCTTGAAGCCGTCCACAGTGGACATGATTACTTGGAAAATGAAAAAATAGTTCGCGTTCTGGGAGAAAATGGATACCTTATGAACCATACCAACGCGGAAATACAAACAGACCGCGAGGCGATCAACCTGGTCAGCCGTTTGGTTAACAATCTGAAGTACCAAGTCTCAAATTTGGAAAATACTGTACTGCAAAGCTTTGAAACATACATTTCACTACAAAACTAAATGGTAAATGTAACTGAAAATGTTCGAGTCTTCATTCAACAGGCTGACACTCAACTTACGAATTGCAGATGCAACTTAGCCTTTTGGATTGCCTTAGCATCATGCCTTGATCATTGATAAAACCACCTTAACTACTTATAATTCTTTCGAGCGTCACAAATGCCTTACCCCGCGGAAAAGCTTTTCCCTACCGGACAGACAAGCTCGAGGAGTACTATCGGATCATTCATACCTCATTGACCGTCGTGAACTTCAGTCCCTACATGACGCTGCCAATCTCCATTGTAACCATCCCGGACCCTTTCAACGTGTTTAAATCTTCAATACGAACCTGCCTAGCCAAAATTTGTGTTCGGAAAGGAAATTCGAAAGAGGAAACGTGAAGTCCTTTGCCATCAGCCAGGATGACAACACCCGCTTTATGGAGATATCTGAAGATATCCGCATATGTTTGCAACAACAGGAACAAAACATTAATTCTGCACAAGTTTGTTCATGACGCATTGCCACATGCTATGACTGACATTTTTTAGATATACAACACCTTCTAGTATAAGTAAGAATCATTCAACAATTATCTATACCATTTACCTATCGACAATATAGGCTGTATGCTATTACGCACTCCGCTCCAAAATCATGGAACAATGCAATATGCAAAATATTTCCCAGTATTGAGCAAATGCCAAGGAAAAAAGATGTGCTAAAGAAATGCATTAGAAGTCACTTTATGGAATTACACAAATCAAATGAAAACTGAAGTCAGGTTATAGCTAATACAATTCGCAAAGGTAGCTTTAAAGGTTGTACCTTGCCAGATTTTGAATCTGTATTGATGATATATGAAAATGTACAAATGTATGTGATTGATTGGACTTTTTGTGTTCTTTTTTGTGTCAGAGGATATTGGTAGGCTGGTACACACCTCAGTTATCATCAACTGCATACATATGGACTCCGCTACCATGCAGTGTTAGGCAGGGATGTGCAGCCGGAGCCGGAGCCGGAGCCGGAGTCGGAGCCGGAGCCGTAAAAAGCAGGGCGGCTCAGACTCCGAAATAGGTGTATTGTCTGCATCTCGGGTTCGCATAGGAGATGCGTCACTCGCTTTCAGCTCGTCTTACAAACCTATAAGTTACCAGCTATCGCCATGTATTCCATCAGAATGTGTAACAGCTCGACCGCTGGCACTGGAGCGCCACGCCGTGTCGCCGTAGCGGCGATTTTCATCCGGCGGCCGGCCCGCCGGCCGCCCGTATTGACGCCGCGGTGCCGGTATGAGCCGCGCGGCGCTGAACACCGAAAAGTGATTCGGGCGGGGGCGGGTGGTTATTTAAAGATAGATATAGGGTTTATATGGGAAAGTTGCTTATAATTGTCTGAAGTTTCCGCCCCTGAGTGGTCGTGGCTAACTTTTTTTAAACATCCCCCTAGCTCTTACTTAATTGATCGATCACGTTTGGGATGTATGGAGTCGGAGCCGGAGCCGGAGCCGCCGGAGCCGGTACATTTTTCCCGGAGCCGGAGCCGGAGCCGGAGCCGCCAGGACATTTTACTCACGCGAAACCGTCACACACGTGCAGACGACCACCTGCACCTGTCAGCCATACACCGGGAGGCTGATCGCAGGAGACTTCTCTACTCGTCTGTCTTCCACTATAACAAACCTCCTACTGAAACAAAAAAAAACATCAAAGCTGTCTAACTTCAGGAAACATGCACTAGCGTATCTCCACGAACAAGCCTAGTCACACAAAATAACTTACACAATGGTTTTGTGTACACTATGAAGTCACCTTTAGGCCATAGCTGTCCTATCCCTATCTCTTCTACAAACCACTCTTGTTTAGCTCATGGTGCAAGCACGGTGTATGTAGTGCGGAGAGTGATATGGGTATCGTAGCATGCTGGCGTACGAATGTTTGTCGCGCATCTGCTCCCACTATCGACCACAAATCTATCCGTCCTTTGCAAATATCTGTGAGTTATACCCAGACTGTCTTTATAGCCAATGCATGTATGTGTAGGGCATGTATGGTCAAATTAATAAATGAATAAATAAGTCCATGAGCTGGCCATGGGACCTGCACTCCAACCAACTCTGCAATAGACGCCCGGATTACTTCATCAAAAAATCCAACCGGTCCGCCAGAGAAGGCCACAGAGCGCGTTCGCGACACATCTCGGATAACACGATAAGCTCGCCTGCGACTATTGTTCGAACGATTGCGACTGGTGATGCAAGGCTTCGGACAGTAAAGATGCTTACTTTGCCACATGGCGGAGTATAAAGTCGTGTGCTGGTAGCGCACCTGACAGTTGGAAACTCTCAGTGGCGATGAGGGCACAACGGTTGACCGTGCGCGTGGTGACGGTGAGTACGACACCTCCACCTCCACAGATGCATACACACACACACACACACACACACACACACACACACACACACACACACACACACACACACACACACACACACACACACACACACACACACACACACACACACACACACACATATATATATATATATATATATATATATATATATACAGGCATATATATTTGATGTTAATATTTAACCACCAGTCATCTCGTTACGCACCATATTTCCGACCATCCAAACAGCGCTCTTGTCACCAGAAAAGTGGTTTTCAAGTATTTTGCCTATATTTCCATCATGTAATCTTGTAGTGGGTACACCAATATCATTAGACATGGAGAAGTGAAGGCGCAAAAATGAATACAACACCCTCGTGGTGCGACTCTGAATTCCAGAAAGGTCATATTCAAAGTAGCCAATCTCGAAGTATTGAATGTTTGCAACGCAGTCTCGTGGTGGTTCGGTGAAAGTTCTGCCGAGAATGTTTCTAGTTGCTTTCCACTGACGTTCGTGTCGTGTTCGGTTCTCATGTGTTTTCCCGACGTTGCGTGCTGTAAGTGCCTGGTGAGTGGACTTTGTGGTGCTGATGCTCTGCATCCCGTGTGTGATATGTACCCCTCCTCCAAATTAATTAAATTAATTAAAGCACTCCCGTGGCCCGTGGCCCCTCCCCAAAAATTTCGGAGCCTTTAGGACCTAACCATTCTTATAATAGATGATCCGCTTCAGCTTGTCCCTGGACCGTGAAGAGACGAAGTGTCTTCATGCTGTATGTGTGATGGCATTTTTGTCCTTTTGGTAGGCGATAGACTCTCTTCCTTGATGGAACAGTCGGAATTTTTCACCATCTTGCTGTCTGCTGTGTGAAGGATCCCAATGTTTGGGATGAAGGATATTTTGGTAACATCTGAAGTTGTTTATCGATGCCAGTCATTTGACATCCATTGTTGACCAGCATTTGATGTATTCGCTCTAGTTCTTGGTGAATGATGAGTCTCGTGGAAGGGTGCTTTGCGAATGTGGCATGTATGTCCGTATTACACTTGATTGATTGTGGTCTGGACATTCACTGCCGCCCTTCATACACTGCCCAGTTTGTGTGGGCTTTCTAATGCTGTTGTTGCAAATGCACCAACCAAAGTACCAATTTGTACGCAAACAGAAATAGTTGTATGATTCGGCGATCGCTATTCCGTGAGTCATGTCATTGAGTGCTACATACATGTCGATTAGAAGATGGAAGTCTATATGATATTACTTTTTTATCTCTCATGATCTTCGAAATGCGGCTATGCTTTCCGATAGAAGACGGGTCAAGTCAAAACTATCCAATGAAATCTTTCCCAAGTTTTCATCTTCGAAGATTCAATCGAACGATCATGGCGATTCCTCCCCCACCACCTTTCTGTGGCTTCTAATTCACCCTGCATAGTCGGTTTGCAGCAACGATCCGACACGATACAACTTTTCCACGCCCGTCTTAACATCCTATTCCCGATTTGCATCACACAAAACAAATTTTTGATGAGGCGAAACCCCAGGGGCTATTTTTGCGGGGCACCTCCGTGGGAGAGGCGCCTACCGTGGGAGATGCGCCTGCCGTCGAGATGCGTCCCCGTGGGAGAGGCCCCTCTGTGGGAGAGGCACCTCCCGGGGGAGTTCACATCTTCGAAAGAACACACAAACACACATGTGCATTTCCCGGTGCTTGTGTTTGGTTCGCATCACTACTGCTCCTGCCCAGTCCTTTTCCTTATAAAATGCTACTTGAACTCGTCGCGATCATTAGATGTCCGCCACTGTGACTTCGGTATCACCAGCACCGTATATGATATCATCCTGACTGCACACGTTCCTGCTGTTGAAATCTGCTTGGCTCCGCTATCTGGATGTTTGGGGGAACACTTGACTCTTCGTACCACTGCATGAGCGAACGAGAATCGCCAGGGACCCAAGCGCGTCTCCAGAATTAGGGTTTTGTCTTGGGGCACCAACTCCAGCCGTAAGGACTGTTCACACCTAGCGTAATCTCGACGCACTGTCGACATCGACGCAAAGCTAGCGAACAGTTAGCATGAGGCCCAATGGGTCTGCCGATTCTGCCATTATGCCGGCCTTGCGTAAACTGTCTGCTGAGTCCGACATAACGCTTGCGATTTGCGAGAGGACAAAGTTGGATTGTCTCAACTTTTTCCGCTCGGCGCATCAGCGGCCTTGGCACAGGGTCGACGGAGTGCCGATAATAAACTGCGGTCACCATATTTGCTCATCTTCGGGGGATTGTGGCCACATCGGGTGTGGTTTTTTCACCTCGTAAGTTGCAGCATGTCTCTCTCGGATTAATCCTAATCCGTCATTGCGCTGCCTTTTTTGCGTCAATATTACGCCAAGTGTGAACAGTCCTTTAGCATGCGGCCCAACGAATCTGCCGATTCTGGCATTGCGCCGGGCTTGCGTCAGCTGTCTGCCGAGTCCAACAAAAAGCTATCGATTTCCAAGCGGACAAAGTTGGGATTTCTCAGTTTTTTTTTTCCACTCGACGCATCAGCGCCCTTGACGCAAAGTCCACAGACTGCTTGGAATAGCCTGTGGTCGCTATATTTGCTGATCTTCGGCGGATTAGGGCCACATTGGCTGCGTTTTTTTTTCAGCTTGTAAGTTGCAACATGTCTCTCTCGGATGATGCAAGCAAGCAAAGAGTGGGTGAGAGGAAAGGATGGCAGGTGGACCTCCTTTGCATTGGAGAGCTTCTTTCGTTACCGGATATGGGTCGGCATATATTGATATGCCAACCCATTTCCGATATATACAACCAAGGCATATATTTGTATAGAACACAGATACTACATGTTGTGCACACCATTAACTTGGGAATGATACAACTTATGTCTTAAGCAATTCCGCAGAAAAGTGTACCAACACGGAGGTTATTATAAACTCCAGAGAAGCATCAACCACAATTGCAGCAAAGCATTAATTAACCGCTTGTGATCATCTACAGTGGCAAAACTCAGTCTGCCACATTTGAACCCAATCTAAACAGCTGATTTTGTTGTCATAACAGCTGATCTGCCAGTTGATCGCTGGCGTACTCGAGTCCAGGCGATGTCGCTGCACTCGTCGGTCGACGCGTCGAAATTACAAACAGTGCGTCGGGATTACGCATAGCCGGTCATTGCTCTGTAATTTTTGCGTCGAGATTACGCTAGATGTCAACAGGCGTTTTTTCTAGAGGACGAGCATACGCAATTGGGATTTCAAATCTGAGCAGGGAATCACTGTACCCTTCAAACTAATTCTTCCACCGTTTGTAGCCACCGTAAAAGCCAACTTTCAAACCGGATGTATTATCTCGCCCATCGTACCAATCCCGTTTCCCGCACACGATGAGCTATTTTGGTGCAAGGACACATTGTCTGCTAGTAATATAGCGCCTAGGTCTGGTCGAATCGTGTACTGCTCCGCCGTTGCCAACCCCTTCCACCCGTAGTACTGACCCCACCCCCACCCCCTGTGTGACAGGTGGCGACTCTGGTGGCCGTCGCCGCGGCCTTGGACCCCCACGCCGCCACCGAGCCCTCCCCCGACAATCCGGCGGAGGAGGCCCGCCTGCCGGAGGGCCTCGACGACCCACCTTCTGTCATCGTTCCGTCGCCGTCGGCGGGGACGCCTGCGGCGACTGGGCTGTCTCCGAATCTGAGCCCGCTCGCGCGATGCCGGGTGAGATGCAGCTGTTGCAGCTGGCTGGTGCAGGTGCAGCTGGTCGGCTGGTGCAGGTGCAGCTGGTGCAGCTGGTGCAGCTGGTGCAGCTGGCGTGTGGGCAGGGCTGGCATCACGGCCAGCTGCCTCAGCAGAGGCGCAGCCAGGCGGTCGGGGTCAAACCTGTCCCTTAGACCCAAAAGTACACTGGATTAAGCATATTTTTGTTTGTCTTTTGACATTTTCACCACCCAAAACCGTACATTTTCCGTACGCTTCGCGCGCCCGAGGCTATCTCTGTTTCATTGCATTTTCTTTGGTCGCCCAGCCCCCAAGAAAATTATGGCCGCGCTACTGCGCTTGAATCATCTTATGTCGTGTCTGTGGTATGCTGTAACGGGGGGATAGAACCGGTATTGTGTAGAGTGGTCAACCATGTTTTTTTTTATATATAATTTTGTTTATAAATTTGATCCGAGTTGTTGCTAGGGTGGCTTGAGGAGCCAGGGTTCTATTGCTAAGCAGAGCTTGTTGCGTGAACCCTGGCCCCACCACCCGATCCATGAGCTCCAATTCAACGGCAGAATTTAGACCGAAAGTTTAACGTGCCGCCAATGCACCGACACGGCCGCCCGGTAGCTCGTCCCCGGCCTTATCGGGCCAGCTGCCAACTGACACTCCCGGCCGGGGGCTAAATGCGAGCGCGCGAAGCGACTCGAACCCTGTGTTGCCAATACAGGGGAGACCGGTGCAGGCCAGCGCTCTAACCAACTGAGCTACCAGGGCGGCTGTATGAAACGAAATCAACTGGACCTGCCAGTTCTATCGGCGGATACAGGGGATTGATGCCCGAACATGCAAGCTATGGGATTCCGGCTACGAACAATGGCTTCGCAATGCCTCATCTGATATGAAAAGCGCGTGGTATGTTGACTTCCGGGATTAATTTCCTTCCGCTTTCCACATTTGTCTGACATCATTAGACCCGCAGTCACACCAGCCTAGATAGTACCAGGTGCACGTGCACACGCACGTGCACACGCACATGCGCACGCACGCACGCAAGCACACACTGGCAGTGCCTGTGCCGAGGAATTGACTGGACTTAGGATTGGACTTAGGATTAGTCTTCGGTTTGAGCTTACCATTTGACCTATAGTTTGACTTAGGGTTGGACTTAGGATTGGATTTATGGTTCAACTCATGATTGAACTTACGCTTGGACTTACGGCTGGACTTAGGGTTGAAATTATGGTTGGACTTAGGGTTGGGCTTATGGTTGGACTTAGGATTGGACTTCAGTTTGGACTTAGGTTTGGACTTGGGGTTCGACTTATTGTTGGAGTTAAGATTGGACTTGGGGTTTAACTTAGGATTTGAATTAGGATTGAAATTATGGTTGGACTTAGGTTCGAACGTAGAATTGGACTTCTCATTGGATTTGGGATTGGGCTTAGGTTTTGACTTAGGATTTGACTTAGAATTGGCCTATGGTTCGAATTAGGATTGCACTTAAGATTGGAATTAAGATTGGAATTGTGAGTGAACATGGAATTGTGAATTGTGCTTGAGATTGCAATTGGGATTGCAGTTGGGAATGGAATTAGGATTAAAATTATGGTTAGACTTGATGTTGAACTTAGGATTGGACATGTCATCGGACTTACAATTGGACTTAGGATTGTAATTAGGACTGAAAGTAGGATGTAATTAGGATGGTAATTATGATTTTTATTAGGATTGTAATTAGGTCTTTTATTTGGGATTAGGTTATAGCAATTGGGATGAAAATTATGACTAGGATTAGGCTTCAAATTCAGATTGGAATTCAAATTGGAATTGTGATTGGAGGTGGGATTATGATTGTAACTGTAATTGTAATTGTAATTTATATTGTCATTTCGATGGTAATTGGGACTTCAATTGGGATTCGAATTAGGATTCGAATTACGGTTGGACTTAGGGTTGAACTTAAGTTTAGGCTTAGTAAGTGTTGGAATTAGGATGCGACTGAGGATTGCACTTAAGTTTGGACTTAGGAGTGGATACGGGTTGGAATTTGGATTGGGATGAGGATTGGCATTGTGATTGTGAATAGGATTGGAATATGGATTTGGAATGATTGAAATTATAATTGGTCTTAGGATTCGACTTATAATTGGACTTGGGTTTGGACTTAAGTTGAATCTTGCATCTGTACTTTGGTTTCGATTTAGGTTTGGACTTAGGTTTGGACCTAGGCTTAGACTTAGGTTTCAACGTCTTGAAATCAAGTAAGACATTTTGGATGCGACGGAAGGCGAGACAGAGTATTATATGGCATATACGAAACGGCAGGTCGCTTTATATAAGTTCCTCGTATAAGGCAGTCGATAAATATGTGACGCATTACACGTTGAACCAAGGTAATGAATAGCCTAGGGCCTATGTGTAAGTTTCTAGTCTCACAATCGAAAGGCTGTGGGTTCGAGTCTCACATGTCGCTACTCTTCGCCCGCGACCAATCGGCGTGAGAGATTGGTCGCGGACATTGCGGACATTGCATTGGACTTAGGTTGAATCTTGCATCTGTACTTTGGTTTCGATTTAGGTTTAGACTTAGGTTTGGACCTAAGCTTAGACTTAGGTTTCAACGTCTTGAAATCAAGTAAGACATTTTGGATACGACAGAAGGCGAGACAGAGTATTATATGGGAACTAAAGCAAACATCGGACATTGCGAGTCAATCCTAGATGGCAGGTCGTTCACAAACAGGGCAAATAACAGAGGAGCCAGCCAACTCCCTTCCGGTACACCTGAAGTGACGTCAGCCCAATTAGAGACCGCCCCGTTAACTATCACCCGCTGCCGGCGACCAGTCAGGTATGAGTAAATCAGGGAGAGCATTTTGTCTGAAACATGATATCCATATTCGAGCTTGTATAGTAACAGCTTATGGTTGATATTTTGGAATGCCGAAGACTAGTCCGTATTGATTGCATTTGTATGGTAACCAGCAGCGATCGAATCTCAGGCGTATCCCAAGAAAACTGCCAGGTTTGAAGCACATGACCTTTTTGGAATAAAACCGTGCTGGGTGTTTGTCAGTACTGGCAAAACGCGATCACTCAAAACATTGTAGATGCTTTTTTTCTTCTCTAAAATCTTGCCAAACAGGCAAAGAAGTGAAATTGCTCGATAGTTCGTCGGATTTTTCCGGTTGCCTTTCTGATATATTGGTGTGAAATTTGCCTTTTTCAACTGGTTCGGAAATTTTCCCTGCCTGAATGAAAGGATGCCAATTTTGTACAACAGAACGCATAATTGGTCAGCACACTCACGGAGGATTCGGGCACTGCTATTATCTGGTCCACATGCTTCATGCGGTACTGGGCTGGTGGGTAATGGTGGGTACTGGGCTACATTCCGTGCTGTGAACTTGGCTGAAAAGGCTCTGTTCAGCAGGTTCGCGCGTCCAACGTCATCGCTGATTAATTTGCTTCCGTCTAGCACAGACGGAATAGAACCACTCCTTTTGAAACATTTAAGAAATGACCAGTATCGCACTGGGTTTCTCTTAAAATCTTCCAGTAGTCCCCTCAGATAACTGCAGTTGCTTTGGGTTTATCTTAAAATCTTCCACTGGTCCCCTCAGATAACTGCAGTAGCTGCATCCGATCAGACGTTTGAAGAAGTCGCATTTGTCTCTAAATTCGTGCCGAATGACACCGTCACTCGGGTGCCTCTTCATTCGACGATGTGCACATTCCTTCGCGGCTGGTGCACGCCTGGACTCACCGTCAAACCAGGGCGGGAGTCTATGGCGAGGAGTCACGACTGGCACATGATCACGAAGGGCAGCTTCGATTAACGAATAAAACATATCGACCGCATTGTCAACATCTAAGTCATCCAGTATGTTCCACGGTAGAAGTTCCAAACAGCGTCGCAATGAATTAAAATCTGCTCTCTTGTAGATGTAAGCAGTCGATCTTGACACAGCTGGTGGTGATGACCTGGGCAGAAATAACTTTGCCTGGATCTCGTCATGGTCCGAGTCTATAATTCTCATCCGAACGAAGATCTCTGCTGCGATGTCGATAGTGAGCACTAAGTCTAAAATGTTGTTATCTCTGGTAGATTGAGTGACGTATTGTCGCAGGCCTTGGAAATCCCACGCTTCCAGGAAGCGGTTGGCTCTGGCCGTTAGTCTAAGCCTGACCGGGTTGGCCCAGTCTGACGCAGACGGTGCCCAGCCAAGCTCAGGAATATTGAAGTCGCCCAAGACCATCAGCCGGCGTCCTGGTGGGAGCTCGCCTAAATGTCGAAAAATTTGCATGATGGCGTTGTCGTCGTCTGGTGGCATGTAGCACACAGCCACTGTCACTGCCGGATTGTTGAGGTACACAACAACAACTCAGTGTCCGGCACCGCCAGCAGACGTCGGGTCGGTAGCAGGGAGGCATGAACTGCTCATGCCACACCCCCACCGACACGCCCATCCGATCGGTCTCTGCGGAACCAGGTGTGTTCAGGCAAGAAAGCCTGCTATTCAGAGCCCGACACAGAATCGTCCAGCCACATCTCAGTGAACGCTAATAGTGTCATACCGGTCGTACTCTGCCGTGGCCGCCCGAAGCTGTCCCAGCTTTCCACGGATGCTGCGGCAGTTCTGCATGATCGCAGTTATTCCGGACCCTGCACTTCCTGGGTGACTCCGCTGGTCGGGACCAACAGATGTCGTCGATCGGTCGAGGCCTGGACCCGGGTTCAGCTCGACACCACCTGAGGTGATGAGGCGTGCCAGATTCCAAGTGGAGCATGATTTCGCGTCGTGTTGTATTCGGCTGCGGAAATACTTTGCAGCTCTTCCAACGGGTGATGGGGATTTTGGTACTGGTGGAGCCAACACTGGAAAGCTTCGGCTTTTAACGGTAAATGTCCCTGCGTGTCTTCTCAATATCCAGTCCGATCCATCACTTTCCAGGCCTGAGCAACGGCCAATACAGGTAGATACCAACAGCAATAGGAGCAGCGACACGAAAAAAGCGCCCGCACGGCCGCCCTTGACCCAGCGACACGAGGTCAAACGTCCTGATCACCCGGCCACCGGGCCGCCGGAGCGCCCCGCACACAGGGCCTGGCCACACTATACGAGCCGAAGTGTACTGGCGGCCTTCGTCGGCCATGTTGGCACGGTTGCA